>JADBJO010000085.1:114604-147104 GCA_016801955.1 Conus betulinus | reverse complement strand
GTGTGATGAAATTTTGAAATATGGCCAAAACAGTCTGTCCAGTCACGACCAAAAAAAATCATTTTTTTTTAACATATCTTCACCGATTTAAACAAAGCAGACCATTAGGGATCTCAAGACCAGCACAAGACTGGCTCAGCAGACAGAAATGATGATTCCACATGCAGGTCATATGCAGGTGTGTATGTGTGTGTGTGTGTGTGTGTGTGTGTGTGTGTGTGTGTGTGTGTGTGTGTGTGTGTTTTTAACTGATATAGCTGTCCCATTAAAAGTAAGAATCAATCCTTTTCTGAGGAGCACATTAATCAATAGCAGTCAAGAGAATCCCCTACAAGAAACAGTAGCACCAGTTTCAACAACTCTATTAAATTCAAGTCAATTAAGTGCAATATGGTAATACTCTGTACATATTATGTCGCTTTCTTTTTTTAGGTGGGGAGGGATGGGGAGCGGGGTATGCATGAGAAAAGGTACATATGACAAGCTTCAAGAAGTGGAAAGTCCTTCATAATATTTATCAATCTTCTTATTTTAAAATCAGTGTGCCGGACTCGTGACGGTGATCCTGGGGTTGCGGGTTTGAATCTCCGCCGGGCCATTTCAGTACAGGGGGATTTCTCCCTCAGAGTTAACATTGATTCTGACTCCATTTCCCATACAGTCCTTTGAATATGACTATAAACCGAGATTCCGTGTGTGAACACATGCATAACATCTTGCACACATGTAAAATCCCATCACAAACTTTCACAAGAGTAGGCCAGTTTGGCTGTTGGTATGGATGACAAGTTACACATAGCATGTACCCTGCTTGAGAAATGGAAAGAATGAAGGAAATAAGGAAATTGAGTGAACGATATTGAGTGGATGACATGGGAAACGACTGAATGAAGCGCCAGCTGGCAGCTCTTCAGTCTGCACTACCCAGGTAGGCAGCCCGTTGTGTAAATGAGTGTGGATTGTAAAGCACTTAGAGCTTGGCTTCTAGCTGAGAATAGCTGCTATTCTTTTTTTTTTTTTTTTTTTTTTGCTGTGTCCCAACCTCTGCACCACCTCAGAGGCAGTTCACCTACGCCGCTCATTCCGACACCCCATTCCCACTCATTCCCACAGCTACAGCCCGGTCAGCCCCGCCGCAGCCCCGGCACCGACAATCCACAGGGAACAGTCAATGTCAAGTCATGAAGAGGCAACCCACCAAAGAAGACACTAAACTGCTGCCGAGTCACTTCGGTGGTGTTCAGTGGCGCCTGTTCTGATCTAAAATACACAGGACACCACCTACCAAGCCCCCTACTGACGACAATAATTGCTTAGTCGCAGAGCCGGCGTGAGTGAGCTCTCCCTCCGGAGGGCGCCACCACGTCCGTCCAACGACAGCCCCCATGGACTCGCCGATACCAGTGACCCCGACGGAACCAACCAAGGCCACAGACGTGGAGGACATCGAAACTGAGGTCACCATGAGAACAGGGCATGAAGGGCCACAGAATTTGAGACTTTTTTTTTTTTTTTTTTTTTTTTTTTTTTGTTGATCGATGAGAATGAGCATGATTAAGATGATGCTACGGATTTCCATTTCGGTCTGAGACTACATGACAGGGCTGTACTCTACGCTTCCTTTCATAATATATCCCGGCGTCAACCAGGCCCAACAGATATATGCACCTGCAGTGTTGGTCAGGAAATTTGAGCAACACTCTCAGAAACGCATCCATTAAGTGAATGAAACTCAACTGTGTGGTCCAGTTTTCCCAACTGAGCCCGTAGCAAACTCAACTCTGGGTAGGAGCTGGTCGGGGCAGAAAAACCCACATGACTCTGATGGGATTCGAACCCATGACCTCCCAGCCAGGAGTCCGCGACGCTAACCACTTCGCCACGGCGGCTGGTATTATTGTTATTATTAAAATCAAAACAAGAGAACAACAAATCATCTCCTCTAATGTCTATTGTAAAATTTTCATTTGCTATGAACTTTATCTGAAGAGCTCCCCCCACCACCACCTCCTCCCCCAACTAGTTAATATTGGAGATGAAAAGCATAACTCAGAAGCCGAAGGATACAACAAATTTGCAACTGCAAATTAGGGTTTCGCACCTTTCTGCCTGTGATCTGAGCTGAATGAAAACAAACAAACAATGTGTGCCACAAGTAATGACAACTGGAAGGTGGTTATTTTCTTCCTCCTTTGTGTGTCTGGCAGAGAGTAAAAACATTTTCATTGTCTTCTGAACTGATTTTTTTTTTCTCCCCAAGATACATTGAATACCTTTCTTCACTACTTTTTGTTCTCATTTGAGTCCTTAACTGGGTTTCTTACTGACAGTGTCTTTGTTCTTAAAGGCAGCTTTTCACTTCACGTCATGTGCTAGAATTACTACTATGTGTTACAATCAGGTGGCATTAGGCCTCTTTTGTGGAGGCAATCCTTATCAAAAATTTCTGTTGAGTATTACCTTTTGTTCATGTTTCACAGAAAAAATTTTTTTTTTCCCACCTGGAACCATAACTGCAGTAGCAAAAAGCTTGATATCCTCCTTTGAGATTTAGTTTCCTGTTTCTTTGTAATGTCCCACAGTCAAATGTTCTCTCTCAATCTAATGCCAAAGTACTATTCCAATAGATTAGATCTGAAAAGCCCCCAGTTTACAACAGACATTTCAGAACTAGCAGCACATTACCCAGAAAAAAAGCTGCTAACAAGAGCAGAGTTACAACTGCCAAACACTTGAGAAAAGTATTTTCATCGGTTCACTTTACATTCAGATTACGACAGGTTCATAAAAAAATTGTTCATTCTCAAAGCACTTTCTACTTTAAAACAAAAGAAAAAATTAATCTCATCTATCTAACTTTTTTTACAATATGAAGAATCTCATTCCTTCAGTATCCTTAAAATTCTCCATGCCCTCTCAATATTTCTCAGTACTATTGTGCCATTAAGTTGTAATAATTACTTAACTCAGGCAAGCAACTGAAGTCATGTGCATCTGAAAGACCCAATCAATGCAATCAATGTGTGACATCCTGAAGCACTCACATTACTGTATAATTATAGATTTGTTTTTAAAGACACTATCATTGCTCTGCCTAATTCTGATAAGATAGTAATATAACATCCAGAACTGTCAGATGGGCAAGAAAACCACAAACCAGTTTCCTGTGCTACAATGTTGCCCATGTCTGAGGTCATGCACGTGACACCGGCACCCACTGCACTGCCACTGGCGTTCCTTCCCTGGGACTGCCATCATTGTCAGAGATGATGAAAGAAATAGGCTTGTCCTCAGCAGCAGCATCTCCTGCAGCCACTGTGTCCACTGATTCCTCATGCACATATATGCTTTCAATGTAGTTATCAAGCATACTAGGAAGCTTTTTTTTCTTTTTTTGACTCATCTTCCATGTTCCATGCCCTCTGATATTTCTCTCAGGTCACTTATTCTAGCTCATCAATACATAGGCACACCCACATGCATTCACAACTGATGCATATTTGTGATATTTAATTCTATTGTGCACTGCTGAGCAAATATTAATTTTACACAGTCAATCATATGTCATGAACTTTGCACCAGCTACAATTAAGTAATGGTTATCATCACAACGTGGGGGCTGGGAGGTTCAGGGTTCAAGTCTCATGAAGCCATGGATAAAGATTTGTGGGATTATTTGACCCAGCCAGCTCCTGCCCATTACTGACAAGTGTGCAAGAGGCTTGGCTGAGAAGTATGGGACCACAAATGCCATTTTCATGCCTTTCATGGGTTCATCTCTGAAACAACTGCTCAAATTTCATAGCCAATATTGCACGTGTCTAGATGATCCATCACTGCACTCAGATATCTGAATGATCCTTCAGGCATGGCTGATGCCAGGATATTAATGTAAAAAAAATGTACTGTCAGTTATGTAGGCTCAGATGAGCCTGGAGTTCCATATTATTCAACTCATCACAACAATAAAGGTTCAATTTCTTTGGCCCTTCCAGCTCTTCTCTTGTGATGGCCTCAGTTTCGACTGCCCATCCTCATCTGTACTTCTGGTCAAAGTCACCAGTGTCATTAGGACATGGACACTATTGCTGGATGTACATAGTGGTGATTTCCCTTTGGAGTAAAAGAGAGAGTAAAGAATGGGGAGGGGGCTAATTCAATGGCTCATGCTGACTGAGACTCTACAACAACAAAGTAGTGATTATTCTAAGGCTTTGTGGGTGGTGTCCTTTGTATCAGAACAGGCGCCTATGAACACACTAAAAGGGACTAAGCAGCAGTACACTGTCTGCTCTGGTGGGCTGCCTCATGATTTAAAGATACCAAGGTCCTGTGGACAACTGGTCCTGGAACTATAACACAGACATGGTCATGCACTAATTAGTAATTAGCAGCTCTGAGAAAATCAAAACTGAAGGTAACATGAGAACAGGGCATAAAGGATCACAGTAGTTTTCTGTTTATGATGATCAACAAAAAGAGTATGGTCAAGATGATGTAGAGGAATGTCATTTTGATCTAATATCAGCATATGACTTTTGTGAGCTATACTTGCATCCTTCCGCATCAATTTGTCAACATAGCCTGAGAAATAAGACAGTCTTCTGTATGGGTCAGAATATTCAACTTTCAACAAACTTTGAAACTTAATGATCCATCTATCAAGTTGATAAACTTAACTGTATGATTCCAGTCTTCCCATTTGAGCCCATTCTTCAATATACTGTGTTGTCAAAACAGATTAGGGAAACATTTGCCTCCTTGAGAACTGCCTTTATCAGAAATGTAATCTTGGAAGTTATGTGACCCAATTTCAAATGCCAGTGAAGTCACAGTTACACACACAGTTTGAATCTGTTCATCAGATCTACAACTTGTTTTATTATATATTCAAAAGTAGTAAGGTCTTTCAAGTTTTATACCCAACCAGCGTTAACATTTTATTATCACTTAACGGGGTAATACTGAAAATCAATAAACTTATCCCATACGTTTTCTATCATATTCAAAATTTAATGACACTGCAGAATGTATTCACTAAGAGATCAATCGACTCCGTATTAAACTTCTACAAAAACAACATGCCATTACGACATAAATTGAATAGGGTTGAGAGAGAGAGAGAGAGAGAGAGAGAGAGAGAGAGAGAGAGAGAGAGAGACCGACAGAGAGACAGTGAGAGACTGAGACAGAGAAAGACGGCGGTGGTGGGGGGTGGGGGGGATGGGATGGGAAATCAGACGAGTCGGTAGCTTGGTATTACACTGACGGCAACAACGTATTGAGGATGTACTGCATAGAAACATGTGATTATGAGTGAGCTTTCCAACGCCCTTCATTCAAATAAAAAAATGACATTTAAATAGAGAAGTTCTAAATCTCTCGTTTACATGTCTTTCAATACTGAAACTACCAAAGCACTGATACGAAAACACACACACACACACACACACCTGCTTCGGTCGCCATTGTTGATGTTGACAAGAATTACTGTGACTCGTATATGCGAGATCACGCAAAGGGAGACCACAACAGCAGATTATAGAGACGGAACCAAGTCATGTGACATAGACGTTTCGTTCAGTTCATTCAATTCAGTTAACTGTCCTTCGGAAATTTTTCTTCTGCGCCACATCATTTCACAAGAACATAAGACATTATGTATGTTTTCATAGTTCTTTTCCATGACCATGATGAGGTGTCGCGGTCAAATTCGTTGCTCGGTCAAATCCGTTGCTGGTATACCAACTTAGCCAAAAATGACGTTGCTGGTATACCAACTTAACCAAAAATGACCTATAGTGTAGTCAAATTTTAGAAAGAGTGGGGGTTAGTTGCCGCCAGGGACATTGACAAACAAAGCACAGGACAAGACAAGATGCATTTCGAAAAGTATTTTCCAAAAGAACTTAAAAAATTCAGCACAAAACCATCTGTACTTGGGCTTTTGCCATGTTTCATATTCTTTAAAGCTATACTTGCTTCTTCTAAAGTGATTTCCCCTTCCAACATTTGTTTATCATCTTCAGATAACTTTGGAATTGTTTTAACAAGTTTTTTTATTTCGCATTTTTCAGTTACCTTTTTCTTGTATAAGTTTTCGTAGAAAGTTTTAACTTCGTTTAAAAGATCTTTCTGTTCTTTTATTACTTCATCATCATCTTTGGTCACTAGTCTGGTCATTTGTTTACTCATATAATTTCTTTTTTCCAGTTACAAAAGTATTTCGAGATTTTTTCACCGTCTGCGATCCACCTCGCCTTTGACCGTAACAGTACACCTTCCATTTTTTTTAATCCCTGATCGCTCTTAATTCTTGATTTTTTTCTTCAATCATTCTTATTTCAGCTTCTCCTTTGTTCTCTATCCTCTCAAGATTCTTTATATTTTTGTGATTTCGATTTCGATTTCTTTTTCTGACGTTTTTTTTTCTTCTTTTGGAAAATACTTGGGCCATTGGTGGTGGTAAGATCTATCAATGAATCGTATAGAGACGGAGAATTTTCGGCGACACACAGAAGGAGGGACTGATTATTTCTATACCAAAAGGTGATAAACCTAAAGAATTTGTAAAAAACTGGCGTCCCATCTCTCTCCTAAATGTAGTTTACAAGATAGCTTCCTCGTGTATTTCCAAGAGAATCAGAAATGTTTTACCTTCTATTATTAGTGAAGACCAAACAGGTTTCATGGCTAACAGATATATGGGTGACAATATTAGGCTGATTTATGACTTGATTAATTACCTAAATGCAAGAAATCTCCCTGGTCTGTTGCTATCTATAGATTTTGAAAAAGCCTTCGACTCCCTCGACTGGGATTTTATGTTCAATGTGCTAAGGGTTTTTGGTTTCGGTAACAGTATATGCCACTGGATAGAAACGTGCTATAAAGATATTAAATCAACAGTCACTGTAAATGGCCAGACTGCGCAATGGTTTAAAATAGAAAGGGGGTGTAGACAGGGAGACCCTATATCTCCTTACCTATTTATAATATGTGCAGAAATTCTAGCGATAATGATAAAGGAAGACAAGAACATAAAAGGTATAAAAATAAACGATATAGAACACAAAATAGTTCAGTTCGCTGATGACACTCAGCTAATAAACATTGGTGACAAAACTTCATTTGAACGATCTATGAATGTCCTTACCACATTTGGCAGAATTTCAGGCCTACTCTTGAATAATGAAAAAAAACGCAATCAATATGGCTTGGGTGTTATAAAAACTCGAAAAAAAGATACTGTCCTCATCTGAAAATGATATGGAATCCTTCTAAATTCAAAATACTGGGTGTTTGGTTCACTCAAGACTTAAAAGAATGTGAAAACTTAAATTATAATGACAAATTTTCGGAAGTTAAAACATTATTCAGAATTTGGTCTCAGAGAAGTATAACGCCAGTCGGAAGAGTTGCTGTTCTCAAGTCCCTTATTCTATCAAAACTTATACACCTCTGGATTTTGCTACCTAACCCTCTCCTGACCTTTTGATTCAAAAACTTCAAAAGATGTGTTTCAGCTTCGTTTGGAATGGCAAACAAGATAGAATAAGCAGGAAAACAGCAGTGAAGACTGTAAAGCAAGGTGGTTTAAACATACCTGATATTAAAAAATACATTAATGCTTTGAAACTTCTGTGGATAAAGAAACTTAAAACCACAAGTCATAAATGGAAGAACATCGTTTTAAAATTATACCCCTTCAGTGATAGAATCGAAAATTATGGACCAGGGTACGGTTCTGGATACACAAGTGTTAATTCATTTTGGAAAGACACGTTTACAGCCTATCGGGAATTTTGTTTGTGTGACACCCGAGACATTAAATGAACTACTTGTTGAAACCCGTATTTTACAATGACATGATAAAAGTAGGAAATGCGGTAATCAAGCAAAATAAGTTAGTCGAGAAAGGGATATTCGCAATAAAACACTTTTTGAAACCAAATGGACAATTTATGAACTTTAGAGAATTTAGCATTAATGTTGACTACACCATAGATTTTATCTCATACAATGGATGGATTTCCTCAATGAAACAATTCATAAGGAAAACGGGTATGAAAATAGATAATAACAGAGACATAAGTCATAACACACCGAAGGCTTTAAATACTATTATGAAGGAAAATAAAGGAGCCAAACAGTTCTATGAAATTTTCATTCAAGATGAGCGCAAGCCAAATTCTGCTACAAATGGCTAAACAAACTGAATTCTGAAATCCATTGGAATAAAGTATTTACTCATGTCCACAAAATCAAAGATATAAAATTAAAATGGCTACAAATTCGAATCATACACAGAATTATTGGTACAAATATATTCTCTTAAATGCTATGGGCTTAACAAACACGACAAGTTGTACTTTTTGTAACGAAGAGAGAGATTCGGTCCAACACTTTTTATGGATGTGCAACCACGCTCAAACTTTTTGGGACAGAAGTTGAAAAGTTATTTAATGAAAAATGTCGAAACACAACTAATATCAAAATCACACGAGATATCGTTATTTTTTTGGAATAGATCAACGTGTGAAAACAGAGACAGTTTTTGATTTCATTATTATGCTAGCTAAACTTCATATATATAAGTGCAAAATCAAAACACAAAGACCAAATGCTTCAATTTTTCAGAGTCAATTGAAACAATAGATATAAAATCGAATTGTTTAATGTTAAAGTCAACAACAATCTAAACCATTTTCATGCTACATGGAACAACTACAGGCCAATGATTCTTCAAGAAAACACTTCCTTAAGCTCTTGATCTAATACACATTTTCATATGCCCAGTCTTTTCTTTCTTTCACAACCTCCCTCTGAAATGGAGAGAGTGAGGAAGGAGAGGAGAAACAGTAAGTTGTTAAATCTCGCAAAAGATGATGTCACTCTTTTTTTCCCACTTTTTTTTCCCGTTGTCTAAACTTACGTACGCGTCTATGTTTATCTTGCTTGCTTGTTTGTTTTGTTTGTGTTTTGTTCCTTCTTTAAAACAAAAACTGTTTTTGGACATATGCCATTAACTGTTTATACAGAAATGATGCTAATGTACATATGACTTGGCGCACTGTCCTCTTTATGCGCATTTGTAATCTCTATATTGTTTGATTAAAAATGTGAATTAAAAAAAAAAAATTAAAAAAAAAGATGCATTTCGACCTCTTGAGTCTTCTCCAAGCAAAAAAAAATGAACAAATAAATAAAGCACATTTAACATTTAGGACAGTACAAACAAAGAACGAAGAGAGACTTATTCACAGGTACACAATGAGAGTCGAAGACAGGACGTGAAATACAACACGGTAGAGGGTGTTAGCGTTCTGGCAAAGGGGATCAGCGTTAATGAGTACACATAAGACGAGACGTGAAGTACAACACGACAAAGGGGTATTAGTCAATATGAGAGTAAAGTTTCAAAATGGAGCGACTGATGGCGGAGAACGATGCAAAATTTAGAAAGAGTGGGGGTTAGTTGCCACCAAGGACATTGACAAACAAAGTACAGGACAAGACACGATGCATTTCGACCTCTTGGGTCTTTGTCAACCTCGGGGTATGTCAGTGGAGGAAGGACTAGCGCACAGCCCAGGCACACTCACGGCTTGCTTACAATCTCATTCATATATCATGCATTCGTCACATCAAACCACTGGTAAAGTCTGTAACTTTACTACACATCAATGCGCATGGAGTCAAAAATAAAACATTCTCTCTTTCCTTGAAACTTCACAAATATTTTTTTCTTAAAAAAAACACATTTATCTAAATCATCATAAATAAACTTTCTACTTTATCTGGCCAGGTGATCTTAAACTATTCATGAATCACTGTCTCTCTCTTCGTTCTTTGTTTGTACTGTCCTAAATGTTAAATGTGCTTTATTTAGTCTTTGATTCATTAAAGACAACCTTCCATGTTTTAGCCCAAGCTTCTATTTTAATTAAATCGGATTGTAACGTTTCTTTCCTCACGATGTGATCTTCCAATGCCAAAGATATACTTGTATCATCTGCAAATAGCTTGATATCTGACTCAATATTACTAGCTATATCATTGATGTAGACTAAAAAAACAACAGTGGTCCCAAGGACAGAACCTTGTGGTACTCCTTGGGAAATGGTTTTCACGATGGATTGTTCACCCCCGATAACAACAGACTGGTATCTGTCTGAAATATAACTATCAAACCAGTGTAAAAGTTGACCCCTAATTCCTATTGCGTTAAGTTTAAGTAGGAGACCCCTGTGCCACACACGATCAAAGGCTTTTGAGATATCAAAAAATACATATTGGTCTGGAATAGATTTGTCATAGTTTTTGACTAAATTACCGTAGATGCTGAGCAGATTTAATTAAAATAGAAGCTTGGGCTAAAACATGGAAGGTTGTCTTTAATGAATCAAAGACTGAGTTACTTAATGTATTCAGGGGAATGTAGTTTCTCATGACCTACAGTTTGGAAACACAACTATGCAACAACAAAATCATCACAAACATTTAGGAGTCACGCTTCAAAATAACTGCAGGTGGGGCGAGCACGTCAACAACACTGCCGCAAAGGTTCGTCTTCTAATAAACTGTCTTCGCTCTTTTAAGTACAAATTGACCAGAGGGGCTCTTGAAACCATGTATAAATCATTTATCCTGCCGATATTTGATTATGCTGACATCATCTGGGATAATTGCGCGGAGTATCAATCAAATATCTTAGAAAATTTACACTTGGACGCCCTGCGCATTATCACGGGTGCTGTACGTGGAACTAGTCACAAAAAGCTGTTGGAAGAGTCAGGATTTTGTACTCTGAAGGAGCGTCGTCGCAGACACAAAATAATAATGTTCCATAAGATAGTTCACAATGTCTGCCCTAACTATCTCTGTGACCTAATGCCAACCCTTGGTTTCTGCAGTCAATCCATATCACTTGCGAAGACCCTTAGATAGACTCATTCCTCGACACCAAACAGATATATACCACAGATCCTTTTTCCCTTCAACTGTATCCATCTGGATACCCCTTCCTACTGCTATTCAACAAACCCAGTCTCTCAGCTACCTCAAACACTACCTTTCCTCTGCAGACACTCTTGTCCCACCTTACTACTACCACGGAAATAGAAAGGGAACAAATAATTCACTGTCGACTCAGGCTTGCAATGAGTGAACTAAATTATGACCTGTACAATCGCCACATTCATAACGATCCATCATGTGCGTGTACTTATCCCCAAGAAAAACTGCTGAACACTTCCTCTTGTACTGCCCTTTGTACACTATACATCGAACAAACACCATCCACAGCCTTCCTAGAGAACTGATTTCTGTTCGTAATTTGTTATTTGGTAATGGTTCTTTCAACATGGAAACTAATATTCATATTTTTGAAATTGTTCACAAATTTATTTCTCTAACAAAGCGTTTTTTTTGTAACATAATTCCTAAGACTATTTCCAACTGCCCCTCTGGTCACATCGGGCGTACATATATGGATTTGTTGACCTGCTGCTATTGTGTCTTTTTTCTTTTCTCATCGTCACTAGTCTGCATTCTCAATGCAGCCTGTTAACATTTAGAATTGTGTCCTGACATTTTATTGACAAGACTCATGAACTGACTGACCCGCGAACTGATATTCAGTTATAGAAACTGGTTGCCCTCTTTTATATATAACTTGGCATACACCTCCACTTTCGTCACACTTATGTACTTTTCTATTACCTCTCCATCATTTATTTTTCACTCCTTTTGTCGGGTTCTGTTTGATTGTTTATTTATACTTTTTTTTTTTTTTTTTGTTTTGTTTTGTTTTTGTTTTTTTTTTTCTTTTTCCTGTTTGAAACTTCACGTTGCTGTAACAAAATGCTTTGCTGTTCAGACGTCCGTCGCAAATTCATTGTGTGCATTCGCTCATAAGATAGGGCTTTATATAAGTATTTCTTGTTGCCTGTCTCATTTACTTTTGTACATTTGTGACAATGTTGAAATAAAATTCTGTTTAAAGCAATGGTTAAGGCAAAACTCCACAGTTTAAACTAAGACGACTACAACTAATTTACCGCTACAGCCCGTTACTAATAGCTGTAACGGCCTGTAATGGTTTTTTTTTTTGCTTCTTTATCTCAGAAAGTACGTGGCCGATCTTTGTGAAAATTAGCAGGTATGTTCACTATGGCTTATGGATGATGCGTTTACCTTTATAGTTTTAGTTTACCCATTATCGCACTAACGGCTATACTGCCCGAATCACGAATAATGCCCGATGTTTAATCATGGATCATGCGCGACGTTTAATTTACCGTTACGGCCGTTACTAACGGCTATAACGACCAATAACGGTTTTTGTTTTATACGGAATATCTCAGAAAGTAAGTGGCCGATCTTTCTGAAAATGTGTAGGTATGTTCATTATGGGTCACAGAGATGCCCGATGTTTAAGTTTACCGTTATAGCCGTTACTAACGGCGCGAAATAGTTTTCTTCTTGATGGAAAATCTCACAAATTTTTGGCAGAAATATTTCTGAAAATTTCTAAGTATGTTCATCATAGGTCACAGATGATGGCCGATGTTTACCAGAATAGCCATTACTAACGGTTACGCCAGTCAAATACGTTTTTTTTTTTTTTTTTTTACTCCTTATGTATTTTTTCATGCGTATTCAGGATAAACTGGGAGGACGTTTATATGCTTTGCTTTTTTGTTGTTTTTTTTTCTAGGGCTCCATTGTGCGATTTTCTACACCTGTGAATGAGATTGACAGGCGTACGATAGTCATTTGCAACGAATTTGACGGATCAACAGCACGTCAAATTGGTTTCAGCTGAAAATCATGCTACTACTACTACTGCTACTACTGCTACTTACTACTGCTACTACTACTACTAGATTTTTGTCGGTCATTGTGCCGGCTCAGTGTTTGCGTTGAATTTGCCCAAGAAATGAATTTGACTGAAGCTGCAGTCAAATTTGTTGCAGCGGAACATCATGACCACTATTAGGACGACTACATTGCAGCAACTTACTACTACTACTTTAACATTTCGTTTTCTTTCTTTTTTTTTTTCTTTTTTTTTTTTTTTTTTTTTTTTTCCCCTTATTCTAGGGCTCCATTGTGCGATTTTAATTCACAGGAATACGATAGTCATTTGCCAGTCAAACTGGTTTCAGTTGAAAATCATGAACAACAACTACTACTATATTTGTCAGTCATTGTTCCGGCTCAGTATTTGCAATGAATTTGCCCAAGCAATAAATTTGACTGAAGTTACCGTTGCAGCTGAATATCCTGACCACCACGTCGACTAAAACGTTACCACTAATTGGTTGCAGCTGGTTTAACATTTCTTTTTTTTTTTTTTTTTTTTTAAATTTTCTTTCTCATTCTAGGGCTCAATTGTGCGGTTTTCTGAACCTAAGAATGGGATCGACATGCGTACGATAGTCATTTGCAACGAATTTTGCTGATCAGTCAGATTGGCTGCAGCTGAAAATCATGACCCACTACTACGTCGACTACAAGGTACCACTACTACTACTACTTTAATATTAAAGTTAATATCTTCAAATCACGGTCAGACACTCATTGGGCAGGAACATCCGACAAAATACAATCCAGAATGTTACCAACCTAGATAGTCTCGGTCAGTGATTCTTCCTACCACGCATGCAGTGTTTTTATCCCTGGAATGTTAGATTATGAGAAGGCCTTCGACAGTGTGGATAGAGAGACGCTGTGGAAGCTGATGAGGCATTACGGAGTCCCCAAGAAGATCATCTCCCTCATCCGGTGCACCTACTACGTCGACTACAAGGGTACCACTACTACTACTACTTTAAGATTTTTTTTCTCTCTCTCTTATTCTAGGGCTGAATTATGCGATTTTCTAAACATGGGAATGAGATTGACAGGCGTACAATAGTCATTTGCAACGAATTTGACTGATCAACAGCCAGTCAAATTGGCTGCAGCTGAAAAATCATGACTACAACAAAACAACAACAACACAAGAAACTACTACTACTACTACTACTACTACTACTACTACTACTACTACTTCTACAGATATTTGTTGGTCATTGTGTCGTCTCAGTATTTGCATTGAATTGACTGAAGCTGCAAATTCCTTGCAGCTGAATATCATGAGAACTACTAAATTGACATCTCGTTTTCTTTTCTCATTCTAGGGCTCCATTGTGATTTTTCTAAACCTGGGAATGAGATTGACAAGCGCACAGTAGTCATTTGCAACTAAGATGACTGATCAAAAGCCAGTCAAATTGGTTGCAGCTGAAAATCATCTACTACTACAACTACAACAACAACAACAACAACAACAACAACTACTACTACTACTACTACTACTACTACTACTACTACTACTACTACTACTACTACCACTTTGTTGGTCATTGTGCAACTCCGTATTTTCATTGAATTTGCCTAAACAATGAATTTGACTGAAGCTGCAGTCATTTAGTTGCAGCTGAATATCATGGCCACATATCATACCATGGCTACGTCGACTACTTTAACATCTTTTTTTTTTTCTCACTCTAGCGCTCAATTGTGTGATTTTCTAAACCTGCTAATGAGACTGACAGGTGTACGAAAGTCATTTGCAACGAATTTGACCGATCAGCAGACAGTTAAATTGGTTGTTGCTGAAAATCATGACTCCTACTATTATTACAACAACAACAACAACAACAACAAAAACACCTACTACTACTATTATCATTACTACTAGCTAGAATAACAAGTAGTAGTCGTGGTAGCATTCTAGTCGACCGCAACCAGTTTGACTGCAGATTCAGTCAAATTTAATGCTTGTGCAAATTCAATGCAAGTACTGAGCCGACCTACAAAAATCTAGTAAGTAGTAGTAGCAGTTGTAGTAGTGGCAGTAGTTGTTTGTTGTTGTATAGTAATTATGATTTTCAGCTGCAACCAATTTCATCAGTCAATCACTATCGCGTCAATCACGCCTGTCAATATCATTCCTAGAATGGTTAAAAAAAAAAAAAAAAAAAAAAAAAAAAAAAAAAAAAAAAAAAAAAAAAAAAAAAAAAAAAAAAAAAGTAGTAAATGGTGGTACCGTTGTAATCGACGTAGCAGTCGGTTATGTCGGTTATGGCGGGTGAATGTTGAACAGTGTTGTGCTCGTCCAACGAAATTGAATTTGTGTAGTTTTGCAATGCAGTGCTGAAATCAGTGAAATACGATTTTGACTGTGAATATGTGTTAGACGAGATTGTGATGTTAGAATGGTCATTCTCCACGAACCTTTAAGATTTTTCAAATGTTCATCCTAGGTGTCCACCCTGAGTATCTATTTTCGACCTGTCACATGAAGTTTTGTGTTGTGTGCTACATTTGTACATACGAGGTCAGCAGTGTTTAAAACCCGTGCGATTATGACCTGCAACATATGTTTATGTTGTGTTAAGATATTGTTTGTTTGAACACTTGCTGTGCTCCGAAGAAAGGGAAGGAAAGAAAAAAAAAAAAAAGAGGGGGAAAAAAAAAGTAACTTCAAAGAAACTGTTATTGTTCTCCTGCCTGGCTTAATACACCGAACTGTCCGTCATCCATCTTGTGTGCTTTAACGTGGTGCAGCTACACTGTTTTCATACCATTTTACCAGTCGATGCTTGTCCTTAAACAAAACGTATAGTGATGTCTGAGGACCGTGATAAAAGGGCAGCCAGCTCCCCTCTTCAGCAAGACGACGAGAAGAGAGACCGTGTACAGACAGTGGGGGCACAGACGGTAGCTTTGCTGAGTCAGAGTCAGATAGCACTATCATCAACGCAGACTTCCTAACCAGCACTGTTATGGAGGTATCAAAGCAGGATTTCAGTGATGAGTCAAAATTCATTGCTTGGGCAAATTCAATGCAAATACTGAGCCAGCACAATGACCAATAAAAAATCTAGTAGTAGTAGTAGTAGTAGTAGTAGTAGTAGTAGTAGTAGTAGTAGTGTTGTTTGTTGTTGTTGTTGTTGTATAGTATAGTCATGATTTCAGCTGCAACCATTTGACTGGCTGTTTGATTAGTCAAATTCGTTGCAAATTGCTATCGAACCCCTGTCAATTTCATTTCCCAGATTTAGAAAATCACACACCTGTATCCCTCTGGTCATGATATTCAGAATGGATGCAAAGTAAAATCGCAAAAAAAATGAATGCAAGTAGTCAGTCAAAGTCATTGTTTGGGCAAATTCAATACAAATACTGAACCGCTTCAATGACCAACAAAAATTTGGGCAGTAGTAGTAGTAGCAGTAGCAGTTGCAGTAGTAGTAGTAGTAGTAGTAGTAGTAGCAGTTGTTGTTGTTGTTGTTGTTGTTGTGTTGTAGTAGTAGTACTAGTTATGATTTTCAGCTGCAACCAATTTGTCTGGCTGTTGATCAGTCAAATTCATTGCAATTGACCATCGTACACCTGTCAATCTCATTCCCAGGTTTCAAAAAATCGCACAATGGAGCCCTACAATGAGAAAAAAAAAAAAAAAGTAGTAGTATGTAGTGTGGTTGTGTTCGACGTCGTAGTGGTCATCATGATATTCAGATGCAACCAATTTGACTACAGCTTCAGTCAAATTCATTGCTTGGGCAAATTCAATACAAAATACTGAACCGGCACAATGACCAACAAAAATAGTAGTAGTAGTAGTAGTAGTAGTAGTAGTTGTTGTTGTTGTTGTTGTTGTTGTTGTTGTTGTAGTTACTAGTCAGTGTATTTCAGCTGCAACCAATTTGACTGGCTGTTGATTAGTCAAATTCGTTGCAAATTGCTATCGAACCCCTTTCAATTTTCATTTCCAGATTTAGTAAATCACACAAGTAGTGGTCATGATATTCAGATGCAACCAATTTGAATGCAGCTTCAGTCAAATTCATTGCTTGGGCAAATTCAATACAAATACTGAACCGGCACAATGACCAACAAAAAAGTAGTAGTAGTAGTAGTAGTAGTAGTAGTAGTAGTAGTAGTAGTAGTAGTAGTAGTAGTAGTAGTAGTGTTGTTGTTGTTGTTGTTGTTGTTGTTGTAGTAATAGAACTAGTTATGATTTTCAGCTGCAACCCAATTTGTCTGGCTGTTGATCAGTCAAATTCATTGCAATTGACCATCGTACACCTGTCAATCTCATTCCCAGGTTTTCAAAAATCGCACAACAAAAAATAGCCAAAAGAAAACGAAATGTTAAAGTAGTAGTAGTAGTAGTAGTAGTAGTAGTCGTCGTAGTAGTGGTCGGTCATGATTTCAGCTGCAACGAATTTGACTGGAGCTTGCTTCAGTCAAATTCATTGCTTGGGCAAATTCAATGCAAATGCTGAGCCGCACAATGACCAACAAAAATCTAGTAGTAGTAGTAGTAGTAGTAGTAGTAGTAGTAGTAGTAGTAGTTCTTGTTGTTGTTGGTAGTAGTTGTGATGATTTTCAGCTGCAACCAATTCGACTGGCTATTGATCAGTCAAATTCGTTTGTAATTGACTATCATACACCTGTCAGTCTCATTCCCATTCATTGCAAAATCGCACCATCGTAAATGTCAATCTCATTCCCAGGTTTAGAAAAATCTAGTCGTAGTAGTCGTAGTAGTAGTAGTAGTAGTAGTAGTAGTGTAGTGTTGTTGTTGTTGTTGTAAGTCGTGATTTCAGCTGCAACCAATTTGACTGGCTGTTGATCAGTCAAAAATTCATTGCTTGGGCAAATTCAATGCAAATACTGAGCCAGCACAATGACCAATAAAAATCTAGTAGTAGTAGTAGTAGTAGTAGTAGTAGTAGTAGTAGTTGTAGTTGTTGTTGTTGTGATTGTTGTTGTAATAGTACTAGTCATGATTTTCAGCTGCAACCAATTTGACTGGCTGTTGATTAGTCAAATTCGTTGCAAAAATGCTATCGAACCCCTTTCAATTTCATTTCCAGATTTAGTAAATCACACAAGTAGTGGTCATGATATTCAGATGCAACCAATTTGAATGCAGCTTCAGTCAAATTCATTGCATGGGCAAATTCAATGCAAATACTGAGCCGGCACAATGACCAACAAAATGTAGTAGTAGTAGTAGTAGTAGTAGTAGTAGTAGTAGTTGGTTAGTGTTGTTGTTGTTGTTAGTAGTCATGATTTTCAGCTGCAACCAATTCGACTGGCTTTTCAGTCAAATTCGTTGCAATTGATCACAACACACCTGTCAGTCTCATTCCCAGGTTTCGAAAATCGCAAATGTAGTAGTAGTAGTAGTAGTAGTAGTAGTAGTAGTAGTAGTAGTAGTAGTAGCAGCAGCAGCAGTAGTAGTAGTAGTAGTAGTAGTAGTAGTAGTTGTTGTTGTTGTTTGTTCTTCTTGTTCTTAGTAGTAGTTATGATTTTCAGCTGCAACAAATTGACTGGCTTTTGTATCAGTCAAATTCGTTGTAATTGACTATCATACACCTGTCAGTCTCATTCCCAGGTTTCGAAAATTGACTGACAATCGTACTGTCAATCCCACTCCAAGGTTTAGAAAATCGCACAATGGAGCCCTAGAGTAAGAAAAAGTAAATGTTGTGTAGTAGTAGTAGTTGTAGTAGTCGACGTAGTAGATGGTCATGATATTCAGCTGCAACGAATTGACTGCAGCTTCAGTCAAATTCATTTCTTGGGCAAATTCAATACAGTACTGAGTGCACATGACCATCCAAAATCTAGCAGCAGTAGTAGTAGTAGTAGTAGTAGTAGTGGTAGTAGTAGTAGTAGTAGTAGTGTAGTAGTAGTAGTAGTAGTAGTTGTTGTTGTTGTTGTTGTTGTACTAGTACACCTGTCAATCTCATTCCCAGGTTTCAAAATCGCCCACAATGAGAATGAGGAAAAAAAAAAAAAAAAAAAAAAAAAAAAGTAGTAGTAGTAGTAGTAGTAGTGTAGTGTTTTAGTCGTAGTAGTCATGATTAGTCAGCTGCAACCAATTTGACTGCAGCTTCAGTCAAAATTCATTGCTTGGGCAAATTCAATGCAAATACTGAGCCAACACACAATGACAAAAAAATCTAGTAGTAGTAGTAGTAGTAGTAGTAGTAGTAGTAGTAGTAGTAGTAGTAGTAGTTGTTGTTGTAGTAGTTGTAGTAGTAGTAGTAGTAGTAGTAGTAGTAGCAGCAGCAGCAGCAGCAGTAATTAGTAGTAGTAGTGTAGTGGTAGTGTAGTGGTAGTGCTGTCATGATTTTCAGCTGCAACCAATTTGACTGGCTGTTGATCAGTCACATTTCCAGTTGCAAATGACTATCGTAAACCCAGAAGTGAGGGAAAAAAGAGAAAACGTAAATGTTAAGATAGTAGTGGTAGTGATAGTGTTGTAGTCGACGTAGCAGTGGTCATGATATTCAGCTGGCACAAATTTGTAGTGCAGCTTCAGTAGTAGTAGTAGTAGTAGTAGTAGTAGTAGTTGTTGTTGTTGTTGTTGTTGTTGTTGTTGTGTGTTGTGTAATAGTAGTAGTCCTGATTTTCAGCAGCAACAATTTGACTGGCTGTTGATCAGTCAAATTCGTTGCAAATGACTGTCGTACGCCTGTCAATCTCATTCCCAGTTTAGAAAAATCGCACAATGGAGCCCCCTAGAATGAGAAAAAAAAAAAAAAAAAGTAGCAGTAGCGGTAGCGTTAGTAGTCGTAGTAGTAGTAGTGGTCATGATATTTCAGCTGCACCAATTTGATTGCAGCTTCAGTCAAATTCATTGCTTGGGCAAATTCAATACAAATACTGAGCCGGCACAATGACCAACAAAAATGTAGTAGTAGTAGTAGTAGTAGTAGTAGTAGTAGTAGTAGTAGTAGTAGTAGTTGTTTGTTGTTGTTGTTGTGTTGTAATAGAATAGTAGTTATGATGATTTTCAGCTGCAACCAATTTGTCTGGCTGTTGATCAGTCAAATTCATTGCAATTGACCACCATCGTACACCTGTCAATCTCATTCCCAGGTTTCAAAAAATCGCACAATGGAGCCTAAAAGAAAACGAAAAAAAGAAAGTAGTAGTAGTAGTAGTAGTAGTGTTGTAGTCGTAGTAGTAGTGGTCATGATATTCAGCTGCAACGAATTTGACTGCAGCTTCAGTCAAATTCATTGCTTGGGCAAAAAATTCAATGCAATACTGAGCTGGCACAATGACCAACAAAAATCTCCAAGTAGTAGTAGTAGTAGTAGTAGTAGTAGTAGTAGTAGTAGTAGTAGTAGTAGTAGTAGTAGTAGTTGTAGTAGTAGTTGTTGATGTAGTAGTCATGATTTTCAGCTGCAACCAATTGACTGGCTATTGATCAGTCAAATTCCTTGTAATTGACTATCATACACCTGTCAGTCATTCCCAGGTTTCGAAAAAAAAAAACGAAAAAAAAGTAGTAGTAGTAAAAGTAGTAGTAGTCGTAGTAGTAGTAGTAGTTAGTTGTTGTGTTGTTGTAGTGAGTCATGATTTTCAGCTGCAACCAATTTGACTGCAGCTGATCAGTCAAATTCATTGCATTGCTTGGGCAAATTCAATGCAAATACTGAGCCAACACAATGACAAAAAAGAGTAGTAGTAGTAGTAGTAGTAGTAGTAGTAGTAGTAGTTGTTGTTTGTTTGTTGTTGTTGTTGTAGTAGTTCTTGTAGTAGTAGTAGTAGTGGTAGTAGTAGTAGTAGTAGCAGCAGCAGCAGCAGCAGCAGCAGCAGTAGTAGTAGTAGTAGTGGTAGTGGTAGTGGTAGTGCTGTCATGATTTTCAGCTGCAACCAATTTGACTGGCTGTTGATCAGTCACATTCGTTGCAAATGACTATCGTAAACCCAGAATGAGGGGAAAAAAATAGAAAACGAAATGTTAAGATAGTAGCAGTAGTGATAGTGTTGTAGTCGACGTAGCAGTGGTCATGATATTCAGCTGGCACGAATTTGACTGCAGCTTCAGTAGTAGTAGTAGTAGTAGTAGTAGTAGTAGTAGTAGTTGTGTTGTTGTTGTTGTTGTTGTTGTTGTTGTTGTTGTAAATGGTACTAGTCCTGATTTTCAGCAGCAACCAATCTGACTGGCTGTTGATCAGTCAAATTCGTTGCAAATGACTGTCGTACGCCTGTCAATCTCATTCCCAGGTTTAGAAAAATCGCACAATGGAGCCCTAGAATGAGAAGAAAAAAAAAATGTTAAAGTAGCAGTAGTAGCGTAGTAGTTGTGTAGTCGACGTAGTAATGGTCATGATGTTCAGCTGCAACGAATTTGATTGCAACTTCAGTCACATTCATTGCTTGGGCAAATTCAATACAAATACTGAGCCGGCACAATGACCAACAAAATATAGTAGTAGTAGTAGTAGTAGTAGTAGTAGTAGTAGTAGTAGTAGTAGTAGTAGTAGTAGTTGTTGTTGTTGTTGTTGTTGTTGTAGTAATAGTACTAGTCATGATTTTCAGCTGCAACCAATTTGTCTGGCTGTTGATCAGTCAAATTCATTGCAATTGACCATCGTACACCTGTCAATCTCGTTCCCAGGTTTCAAAAATCGCACAATGGAGCCAAAAGAAAACGAAATGTTAAAGTAGTAGTAGTAGTGGTAGTGTTGTAGTCGACGTCGTACTGGTCATGATATTCAGCTGCAACGAATTTGACTGCAGCTTCAGTCAAATTCATTGCTGTTGTTGTTGTAATAGTACTAGTCATGATTTTCAGCTGCAACCAATTTGACTGGCTGTTGATTAGTCAAATTCGTTGCAAATTGCTATCGAACCCCTTTCAATTTCATTTCCAGATTTAGTAAATCACACACAAGTAGTGGTCATGATATTCAGATGCAACCAATTGAAATGCAGCTTCAATCAAATTCATTGCTTGGGCAAATTCAATACAAATACTGAACCGGCACAATGACCAACAAAAATGTAGTAGTAGTAGTAGTAGCAGTTGTAGTAGCAGTTGCAGTAGTAGTAGTAGTAGTTGTTTGTTGTTGATGTTGTTGTTGTTGTAAGTACTAGTTATGATTTTTCAGCTGCAACCAATTTGTCTGGCTGTTGATCAGTCAAATTCATTGCAAACCACCATCGTACACCTGTCAATAGTCTCATTCCCAGGTTTAAAAAATCGCACAATGGAGCCCTACAATGAGAAAAAAAAAAAAACGAAATGTAGTGTAGTGGTGTCGACGTCGTAGTGGTCATGATATTCAGATGCAACCAATTTGACTAGCTTCAGTCAAATTCATTGCTTGGGCAAATTCAATACAAATACTGAACCGGCACAATGACCAACAAAAATAGTAGTAGTAGTAGTAGTAGTAGTAGTAGTAGTAGTTGTTGTTGTTGATCTTTGTTGTTGTTGTTGTTTGAATAGTACTAGTCATGATTTTCAGCTGCAACCAATTCGCACAATGACCAACAAAAAAAAAGTAGTAGTAGTAGTAGTAGTAGTAGTATAGTAGTAGTAGTAGTAGTTGTTGTTGTTGTTGTTGGTGTAGTAGTCATGATTTTCAGCTGCAACCAATTCGACTGGCTATTGATCAGTCAAATTCGCTGTAATTGACTATCATACACCTGTCAGTCTCATTCCCAGGTTTCGAAAATCGCAATGACCGACAAAAATCTAGTAGTAGTATTCGTAGAAGTCGTAGTAGTAGTAGTAGTAGTAGTAGTTGTAGTAGTAGTAGTAGTAGTTCTTGTTGTTGTAAGTCGTGATTTTCAGCTGCAACCAATTTGAGTGGTTGTTGATCAGTCAAAAATTCATTTGCTTGGGCAAATTCAATGCAAATACTGAGCCGAATTGGTTGCAGCTGAAAATCATGACTACTACCAACAAATTCAACAAGACCAACAAAAAATCTAGTAGTAGTAGTAGTAGAAGCAATAGTAGTGGTAGTAGTTGTTGTTGTTGCTGTTGTTGTAATACTACTACTAGTTATGATTTTCAGCTACAACCCAATTTGTCTGGGTGTTGATCAGTCAAATTCATTGCAATTGACCATCGTACACCTGTCAATCTCATTCCCAGCTTTCAAAAATCGCACAATGGAGCCAAAAGAAAACGAAATGTTAAAGTAGTAGTAGTAGTGGTAGTGTTGTAGTCGACGTCGTACTGGTCATGATATTCAGCTGCAACGAATTTGACTGCAGCTTCAGTCAAATTCATTGCTTGGGCGAATTCAATGCAATTGCTGAGCTGGCACAATGACCAACAAAAATCTAGTAGTAGTAGTAGTAGTAGTAGTAGTAGTAGTAGTGTTTGTTGTTATTGGTAGTAGTCATGATTTTCAGCTGCAACCAATTCGACTGGCTGTTGATCAGTCAAATTCGTTGTAATTGACTATCATACACCTGTCAGTCTCATTCCCAGGTTTCGAAAATCGCAATGACCGACAAAAATCTAGTAGTAGTAGTTGTAGTAGTCGTAGTAGTAGTAGTAGTTTGTTGTTGTAAGTCGTGTTGTATCATTTTCAGCTGCAACCAATTTGAGTGGCTGTTGATCAGTCAAAAATCATTGCTTGGGCAAATTCAATACAAATACTGAGCCAGCACAATGACCAACAAAAATCTAGTAGCAGTAGTAGTGGTAGTAGTAGTTGTTGTTGCTGCTGTTGTTGTAATACTACTAGTCATGATTTTCAGCTGCAATCAATTTGACTGGCTGTTGATTAGTCAACTTCGTTGCAAATTGCTATCGAACCCCTTTCAATTTCATTTCTAATCACACAAGTAGTGGTCATGATATTCAGATGCAACCAATTTGACCGCAGCTTCAGTCAAATTCATTGCTTGGGCAAATTCAATACAAATACTGAACCGGCACAATGACCAACAAAAATGTAGTAGTAATAGTAGCAGTAGTGTAGTAGTAGTAGTAGTAGTAGTAGTAGTAGTTGTTGTTGTTGTTGTTGTAGTTCTTGTAGTTGTAGTAGTAGAAGTAGTAGTAGTAGTAGTAGTAGTAGTAGTAGTAGTAGTAGTAGTAGTAGTAGTAGTAGTAGTAGAGTAGTGGTAGTGGTTTGGTGGTAGTTCTTGTTGTTGATGTCATGATTTTCAGCTGCAACCAATTTGACTGCTGTTGATCAGTCACATTCGTTGCAAATGACTACCGTACACCTGTGAATCTCATTCCCAGAATGAGGAGAAAAAAAAAAGAAAGAAAACGAAATGTTAAAGTAGTAGCAGTAGTGATAGTGTTGTAGTCGACGTAGTAGTGGTCATGATATTCAGCTGCAACGAATTTGACTGCAGCTTCAGTCAAATTCATTGTTTGGGGCAATTCAGCACAAATACTGAGCCGGCACAATGACCAACAAAAATGTACTAGTGGTAGAAGAAGGGTAGGTAGTAGTAGTAGTAGTAGTAGTAGTAGTAGTAGTAGTAGTAGTTCTTGTTGTTGATAGTAGTCATGATTTTTTTCAGCTGCAACCAATTCGACTGGCTGTTACACCTGTCAGTCTCATTCCCAGGTTTCGAAAATTGCAATGACCGACAAAAATCTAGTAGTAGTAGTAGTAGTAGTAGTAGTAGTAGTAGTAGTTTGTTGTTGTTGTTGTTGTTTTTCTTGTTGTAATAGTACTAGTCATGATTTTCAGCTGCAACCAATTTGACTGGCTGTACACCTCTCAATCTCATTCCCATGTTTAGAAAATCACACAATGGAGCTTTAGAATGAGAGAAAAGGAACACGAAATTAAATTAGTAGTAGTAGTGGTAGCGTTGTAGTCGACGTAGTAGTGGTCATGAAATTCAGCTGCATCCAATTTGACTGCAGCTTCAGTCAAATTCATTGCTTGGGCAAATTCAGTGTGAAATCTAGTAGTAGTAGTAGTAGTAGCAGCAGTAGTAGTAGTAGTAGTTCTTATTGTTGTAATAGTTGTAGTCATAATTTTCAGCTGCAACCAAATTGACTGGCTGTTGATCAGTCAAATTTGTTGCAAATGACTATTATACGCCTGTCAATCCCATTCCCGTGTTTAGAAAATCGTACATTTGAGCCCTAGAATGACAACAAAAAAAAAAAAAAAAAAAAAAAAGAAGAAACCGAAATGTTTAAAGAAGTCGACGTAGTCGTGGTCATGATATTCAGCTGCAACGAATTTGACTGCAGCTTCAGTCAAATTCATTGCTCGGGCAAATTCAATGCAAATACTGAGACGGCACAATGGCCAACAAAAATCTAGTAGTAGTAGAAAAAGAAACACCCGCAGAGAAGCACTGTCTTCACGTGCCTTTAAAGGGCAAATACTGAGACGGCACAATGACCAACAAAAATCTAGTAGTAGTAGTAGTAGTAGTAGTAGTAGTCGTCGTCGTCTTAGTTGAAACTGTGGAGTTTTGCCATGACCATTAGCATGACGTCATTTTTTGTTAAGTTGGTATACCAGCAACGTCATTTTTGGCTAAGTTGGTATACCAGCTGTGGATTTGACCGAGCAACGAATTTGGCCGCGACATAAAGTCTTCCTTTCTTGCTTTGCGTCCCGCAATTACGAACAATGTAGAGTAATTTATTTCATGGGCATTCGCAGCTCGACCGGCCAAAGCCAATTTTGACAGTTTTGAAAACGAATAACAAACATAGGTAGCTTCCAGACAAATGATAATTTGTAACTTCCAATTGAAGCTAGTCGTTTACAACAAGCGCTGTGCCTCCACAGAAAACAGTCATGCACATTCACTGTAGACCTGTCAAAGCAGGTCAAAAAGACTGTAGGCCATGTCGTAATATTTGTTCTACTATGGTTACCAACGATATCCAGTCGCTAGTACTAGTAGTAGACATCTTAAGTTGGTTCAAGGCTGAGACTAAGTCGTGAAATACAACAATTTAAACCAACTTAATATGTTGACGTAATCAGCAAGTTCACATCATCAAGATCATGGATAAGATTCCGACTCTTCTGAAACCTGCAAGGTTAGATCTGGATCCAAGTTCTGCAGCTGCAGCGAAGCAGTAGAAGCGCTGGTACTGTACGTTCATAAACTTCATTGAAGAATGTAAACCCACATGTCCCTGACCGGCTCAGAACACTTGTGAATATCGTGTCTCCAGAAGTCTATGAGTACATAGAAGAGTGTCTTGATTTTGACTCGGCAATCAAAACTCTACAAGAAATCTATGTAAAGACTCCCAATGAGATTTTTTTCGTCACATTCTAGCAACGCGCAAGCAACGCACAGGTGAGTCTCTGGGATGAATTCTTTCAAGATCTAGGGAAACTCAGCAAGGATTGCAACTTCAAATCAAGGATTGCAACTTCAAAGCTGAAAGTATTCGTGATGCATTCATCAATGGACTGTCATCTCCCATCATCAGACAGCGTTTGTTTGAGAATAAATCTCTTGATCTGGAAACTGCTTTTGATCAAGCCAGTGTTTTTGACCAAGACTGCAGATGTTCTTGCCACCCAGTGGCCATGCTGTTCAGAAAATCTTTGAATGAAGGAAAAATCTCAGAAGACTGGCGGTTGGCACGGGTCACACCCATCTTTAAAAAAGGCAGCAGCAAAATGCTAGCTAATAACTACAGGCCAGTTAGCCTAACATGCATCCTCTGCAAAGTAATGGAAAAATTAGTAAGAGAACAACTTGTCAAACACCAAGAAGAAAACAATCTTGTCAGTGAGAAAAAACATGGGTTTGTAAAGGGGAGGTCGTGCATCACTCAGCTTCTTGACGTCATGGACACATGGACGATGATGATGGAGGCTCAGTCGATATTGTTGGAGGCTCAGTCGATATTGTTTACATGGACTTCCAGAAAGCGTTTGATAGCGTTCCACACAGACGACTTGTTTTTGAAAAGTTCAGGCGCATGGTATCAAAGGGAAGATATTACTTCGTACTCAACAGGCGTCAGCGGGTTGTCGTCAATGGCGCACAGTCAGAAAAAGCCAATGTTTCGAGTGGGATTCCCCAGGGGAGTGTCTTAGGACCTATTTTGTTTGTCTTGTATATTAACGATCTACCGAATCTATTCAAAACTCTGTACACCTTTTTGCAGACGATACCAAGGTCTTTGCACGAAGTGATGATGAAGGAGCTACCATGTATTACAGGAAGACCTATTCAGACTGCAAAGTTGGTCAAAAGACAATGGCAATTGAAGTTCCACCCAGAGAAATGCCATGTCCTGAAACTGGGGAACAAGAAGTCAGATGCTGTGTACCACATGACTGAAGTAAACATCGAAGGTGAGACATGTACCAGAACTCTGTCTGAAAGTGAAGTTGAGAAGGTTTACATTGACAACAAACTAAATTTCAGAGAACATGTGGCCAAGGCTAAAGCTAAAGCAAGGAGAGTTGTTGGTATTATTCGTCGCTCCTTTGACTTCCTGACTGAAGATGTTTTTTCTACAACTGTACAATTCTCTTGTACGACCATGGACATTCTGTCTGGCAACCCTACCACAAAACACTGTGCCAGGATGTAGAAGATGTTCATCGCAGAGCAACTAAACTTTTAGCATCTATTAAGATAAAACATATCCTGAGCGTCTTTCTACTCTCAAACTTCAAGCCTGGAGCACAGAAGAAAAAGGGGTGACATGATTATAAGTACAAGTTTATATATGGCATTTACCGGAGTGATAGACCACAGTTTGAACTATTTGCCAACAGGGACAGCAGAGGACACTCCTTGAAACTATCCAAAGTTCATCACAGACTGAACATCAGGGGAACTACTTTTCTCTTCGAGTGATTGATGTTTGGAATGGTCTTCCTGACTCTGTAGTAATAGTCCCTACAGTTAATATCTTCAAATCACGGTCAGACACTCATTGGCAGGAACATCCGACAAAATACAATCCAGAATGTTACCAACCTAGATAGTCTCGGTCAGTGACTCTTCTTACCACGCATGCAGTGTTTTATCCCAGTGTTATACTAGAATGTTAGATTATGAGAAGGCCTTCGACAGTGTGGATAGAGAGACGCTGTGGAAGCTGATGAGGCATTACGGAGTCCCCAAGAAGATCATCTCCCTCATCCGGTGCACCTGCCAGGACATGAACTGCAGGATTGCCCACGCCGGCCAGCTGTCCGATAGTTTCGAGGTGAAGACCGGAGTTCGGCAGGGGTGCCTGCTGTCGCCATTCCTTTTCCTCCTGGTCATCGACTGGATCATAAAGACCACTACAACAGGCAGGAACAACGGTATACAGTCGACGACCTTGACTTCGCTGACGACCTGGCGCTCCTGTCACATAGCCACAGCCAGATGCAGGACAAGACACTCGCTTGGAGACCACATCGGCTGGAACAGGGCTCAAGATTAATAGGAAGAAGACCGAGCTGATGAAAATCAACACCACTGCCAGCACATCAGTCACAGTCGGTGGAGAGCCCATCAGGGAGGTGGAGTCTTTCGTCTACCTGGGAAGCGTGGTTGACCAACAGGAAGGCACGGACCGAGACATCACAGCCAGAATCAGCAAGGCAAGAGCAGCTTTCATCATGCTCAAGAACATCTGAGCAATCAGCATAATAACCAAACAGCATAATAACCAAACTCCGCATCTTCAACTCAAATGTGAAGTCAGTTCTGCTCTACGAATGCGAGACATGGCGGACAACACAGACGATGCAACAAAAGATTCAGGCATTCTTCAACACCTGTCTGAGGCGCATCTACAAAATCTGATGGCAGGAGAAGATCCGAAACGAAGATCTGTGGGAGCGTGCAGGACAGGAACCAGTGGCCAAGCAAAGGAAGTGGGGCTGGATCGGACACACCCTCAGGAAGCCAGCATCCAGCACCACACGCCAGCCCCTGACCTGGAACCCGCAGGGAAAGAGGAAGAGATGCCGGCCTCGCAACAGCTGGAGGCGAGACACTGAGGCAGAGCTGAAACAACAGGTGACCAACTGGACTGGAATGACCAGAGCAGCCCAGAAGAGAGTGCGATGGCGAAGGGTCGTCGATGGCCTATGCTCCACTGGGGGCGATGGGCATGAATGAATGAATGAATACTACTAATGGTGAACAGGCCTTTTACCTCTAACACCTACAAGTTCAAGTTCAAGTTCAAGTGTCTAGGATCGGGCTCAACGGAAACATCACAGAGCCCATTGTCTACTTTGCAGCCCTCAAATCAATACTGCAGCAGCTACTCCTGTACCTCCTTCCAGTACAGACTGTTCATTTGATGTGACTATGACACAAGATTTTCTCTCAGCTCCTGTTTCTGCTTCAACAGCCAGAAACGGAAATCGGCAGTGTTTTTTTTGTGGCGGAACATTCATAACAGGAAAAGTTGTTCTGCTGGTGATGCAACATGCAATTTCTGTGGAGAGAAGGGACATTTTTCAAAGGTTTGTCAGTGTAGAAAAGGAAAAGGTGTGTCTGCTGCCCTAGAGTCTTCTGCGTTATGTTCTGCTCATAATCACACACCTGCAGGACTCACTGGTGCTACTACTTCAGCAAAAATTAGGGATCAGTCTTTGATAGTCCTCATTGACACGGGTAGTTCTGACAGCTTCATCAACGAGAAAGCTGTTTCTCATCTTCATCTGAAAGTAACTCCAGTCACAAAGAGCATTTCAATGGCCCGGTCTACATTAAAGACTGAAATCTCCGGACTTTGTGTTGTGCAGCTTGAATTGCAAAATCATACTTACAATGATATGCGTTTGTATGTATTGAAAAAATCTGTGCACAAATATTATCCTTGGACAGGATTTCCAGACACAACACAAAAATCTGATCATTGAGTATGGTGGGTCAGAGCCTGACCTGAAGATTAACAGACAAGACGCCACCTGTGCACTCTCTGCAGCATCAGTTGATGAACCATCGCTTTTTCACACCATAAAATCAAACTGCAAATCTGTGGCATCAAAATCCGACGTTTCAGCAAAGAGGATCAATCTTTCATTGCGGGTGAAGTCAGGCGACTCCTGGATGAGGGTATCATATCTTTCATTGCGGGTGAAGTCAGGCGACTCCTGGATGAGGGTATCATAGAGCCAAGTACATCTCCATGGCGAGCTCAGATTGTTGTTTCTAAAGTTTAATCGTCACAAGAAAAGAATGTGCGTTGACTACTCCCAGACTATCAATCTGTTCACAGAGCTGGATGCGTATCCACTTTCGTCGGATTGATGACTTGGTGAATGATCTGGCTCAATACTCCGCCTTTGATCTGAAAAAAACGCCTATCATCAGATAAAAATAAAAAGACTCAGACAAAAAGTACACTGCCTTTGAAGCCAACGGCAAACTCTACCAGTTCTGCAGAATGCCTTTTGGTGTGACAAATGGTGTGGCAGCCTTCCAGAGGGCAATGGACAAAACTTGTGGAGGAAGAAGGACTAAAAGATACTTTTCCATACATTGACAACATCACAGTTGCTGGTCATACTCAAGAAGAGCACGACAAGAACGTGTCAAAGTTTCTGGAAGTCGTTACACAGCGCGAAAACTCATTTTGAATGAGGAAAAGTCAATCCTTTCTTCATCTTCAATCAATATCCTTGGCTATCTTGTTGGTAATGGCACCATACAGCCAGATCCAGAAAGACTGCGACCTCTTCAAGAATTGCCTCCACCAACATGCCTGAAATCTCTTCGCAGAATCCCTGGAATGCTTGCATACTACGCAAAGTGGATTCCGAATTTTTCAGACAAAAAATTCAGTCTCTGCAACATGTTGAATCATTCCCTCTGACTGCTGAAGCTCTTGAGACCTTCGACTCTTTGAAGAAAGAATTGCTGAAGGCAATGCTCTACTCCACTGATGAAAGCAAACATTTCGTTTTTGAGTGTGATGCATCAGATACTGCTGTTTCAGCAACTCTCAATATATATGGTACACCTGTTGCCTTCATGTCACGTACCTTACAGGGAGGAGAACGTCATTATCCTGCTGTCGAAAAAGAAGCAACTGCTATCATTGAAGCAGCGAGAAAATGGAGCCATCTCCTTTCTCGTCTACACTTCACACTCATCACTGATCAGCGTTCTGTTGCATTATGTTTGACAATCGCAGACGTACAGATAAAGAACAACAAAACACAAGAATGGCGACTAGAGTTAGCTGCATACAGCTACACGATTCAGTATTGTCCAGGATCTGACAACGTGGCCCCAGACATGCTGTCCCGAGCAACTTGTGCATCCATTCCATCCACAACTCGTCTCACAGATCTTCATGTAGGATTGTGTCATCCTGGTGTGACTCGCCTTCTTCATTTTGTACGCTCAAAGAATCTCCCTTTCTCAACAGAAGAGGTGAGGCGTGAGTGTGCTGGATGTCAAGTATGTGCTGAAATCAAGCCCAGTTTCTACAGATTACCAGAAGCTATAGGCACGCTGATCAAGGCTACACAGACAATGGAACGCTTCAGCATTGATTTCAAAGGCCACTGTCATCTTCCACACGCAACAAATACATTCTGACTGTGGTTGACGAGTAATCAAGATTTCCATTTGCTCTTCCATGTCCTGATATGCAAACTTCCACAGTGATCAAATGTCTGGAACAGTTGTTTGCACTTTGTGGAACACCTGGCTTTGTTCATTCAGACCGAGGTTCTTCGTTCATGTCCAAGGAACTGAAGGAATATCTCTCTCGGTGGGGGGTTGCTACTAGCAGAAGTACACCTTATCACCAAACAGGAAATTCTCAGGTGGAAAGGTACAAAGGGATCATCTGGAAAACTGTGGAGCTTGTACTTCGCTCAAAGGGTCTAACAGACCGTGACTGGGAATTTGTGGTTCCTGAAGCTCTGCATTCAATCAGATCTCTTCTTTCAGCTGTAATGAACACAACTCCTCATTAGAGGTTCTTTGCTTTTCAGCGAAGATCTTCTTTTGGACTCTCACTCCCTGCTTGGATGAGCCCTGGCCCAGTGCTGCTTCGTCGTTTTGTCCGTACCAATGCAGAAAGCCCCATGGTTGACCCTGTGGAGCTACTGGATGCAAATCCTACATTGTATAAGCTCACATCCGTTATCCAGATGGACGTGAATCAACTGTCTCTCTTCGGGATTGGCGCCCTGTCCACGAACTTCAGCAGCGATAGTCGAAAACATGGGCATCAACAGAGAAAACAGCACGAGAACATGGATTGTGGAGACACTGCAGAAATTATTCACCAGTCTCTGGATTCCACTTCTGAACCTCCAGAACTCGGTTCTCCTGCAGTCCGCCGTTCTACTCAGGTATCAAAGGCGCCTGATCGTTATGGGTGGTGATTGTTCCTCAAAGCTGAAAGAATACAGTTTGTTTGTTTTTTGTTTAGAGTTTTCAGTTCAGTTATTAACAGTTGTTAATTGTTATGCTTGGTGACAATTTCTTCGAGGCGGGAAGAATGTCGTAATATTTGTTCTACGTAAATGACCTCGTACTTCATATTGCGTGTTTTTCTGAGTTTCTTACTTTTATGCCATTTCCTTTTTGCTATGGTTACCAACGATATCCAGTCGCTAGTAAAGGTCTGATCTGGGCATCCGGTAGTATGCATCCCACTTGTTGAAGTCTGGGTGCTGCTCAAGTCATCCTCCTAATTGTCTCCTTGGAAATACTTCTGATTTATTCCAAGGAGGCT
>JADBJO010000085.1:0-108760 GCA_016801955.1 Conus betulinus | reverse complement strand
CAGTTACTCTCATTTTATTCTTCTACTTATTTATTATAATTACTAGCACTATCATTATTATCATTACTATCCTTTCTCTCTCTATATAAAACTTTATTTTATTTTATTTATTTTTTTTTTCATTTTTTTTTTATATATATATATATATATATATATACAGGGTCGAAGCGCGTAAGTGCTAGTATATGTATAGGTATATAAATATATATATAGGTATATAAATATATTATATTTCCTGAAGAAGCCTTTTGGCGAAAGCTTGGACAAAAAATGAACTCTGTGGGCGGTGTTGACAGCTTATTGTTTATCAATATATATATATATATACTAGCGCTTACGCGCTTGACCCAGTCTCGCCCCGGCGAGTTTGTCGTGTAGTGTTCTGATGTCCAGTTTTGCGTCTGTGGACGCAAATTTCGTCACGACGCAATGCGTCACGTGATCGCCGACCCGACGTTGCTGTTTGTAGGACAGCAAGGATACTTGATACCAAATTTGGTGGCGATTGGCAGACAAACTGAGCTTCATATAATAGATATCTTTCTGCTCCGTTGATACGTCATTGTTAGTAAGTACGTCATTGATTTTTTTTTCCACACATCATTTGTGTGTGACAACGTCATTCAGCATGAATCCATGGCTGCAAAGGCACTCCTGTGTTTCCTCTTCAGTCTCACTGTGTCAGCTTGCAGCCCGCCATTGTCTTTCTGCCCCGCTGTCGGTCATCATCCCACTCCCATTCTCTATCCCCTTCCCCGCCCTACTGTCCCTTCGTGCTCCGCGTGTGTGTGTGTGTGACAACTTCATTCATCGTGAATCCCAGTTGGCGCAAGGGTAGAAATGTGTGTGAGAACTTCATTCAGCATGAATCCCTGTTGGCGCAAGGGTAGAATGTGTGTGAGAACTTCATTCAGCATGAATCCCTGTTGGCGCAAGGGTAGAAATGTTTATTTAGTTATGTATTTAAACTGCCCCCTTTTTTGAAAATCGGGCCCCGTCAAGACCTTTTCATCACACACACACACACACCCTCCCTCTTAGCATTATTATCAATCCATCTTAACCACAACCGTCACATATATCACACCACCCCACTAAACCACCATACAACCCCATCGCCTCCCTCCCCCCTCCCTCCACGCACCCCCTCTACCTCCTTTTCCTCTCCCATAATCCCCTCTGTCGTTTCTGTCTGGCGGCCATGTGACACCAGATAAGTCTCTTCGTTCTTTGTACTGTTCTAAATGTTAAATGTGATTTTTTTTTTTTTTTTTTTTTTTTGCCTGAAGAAGACCCAAGAGGTCGAAATGCATCGTGTCTTGTTTGTCAATGTCCTTGGCGGTAACTAGATCCCTCTCTTTCTAAATTTTGCTTCGTTCTCCGCCATCAGTCGCTCAATTTTGAAAAATAGTTGTTATTTGGAACAAGCATTGCTGTAAAATAAAATGAATATATTGTAGTTAAATACAAGAGTAATATGATATAATTTGCTGTTCTAATGTTGTGATTATTTTCAAGAAATCACGAATTTTCTACATTTCATATGTAGATGTAGCCGGGTGCTAGCAGTACATTTCTTGGTCACCCGTCGTAGATGATAGATTTTGTTCATGAGTTTATCTTCCCCTTACCTCCCTTGGTTGAATCTCATTTTTATTGTGTAAATTCTTTAAATAATCAATACCTCAGAACCTATAGAGTTGTATATACACTGCTGAAGTCACAAAAAATAATGTATTCATTACAACTGTCCTGGGCTGAGAAGCCCATATTTTCTCTGAAACTGGTATTTCGCACAGGTAATCTTGGCACCATTTTGAATTGTCCAACAAACCAACCATAAATAATTTTTGATTTCACAAAAAGTATGAGAGAATCCAAAGAATCCATGAACGCGCATTGAAAGTGAAGCCCATAAGCTCTCATTTCGTATATCGCATGCTTATGATCTTTTATGTACAAGCTTGTGACTATACGAAATGACTGACGGCGCCGGTCCCTTGAGCAAGTCGCTTCTTCTTCGTTGATTGTCGGAGTTTTGATCTAAATTATCATTTTATGAAATTCGGACTTCCCAGTAGAAATCTTTTCAGTGACTCCATTTCTATGACAGAAGCAAACCAAAAATGTGTAGAAAGTATCATCCGATGGACCATTTCAACAGAATAACATTTTATTTAAGATTGTGTTAGAAGCACATGGCGATGGCCTTGTGGCAATAAGTCATATTTGACAATTCTGTGGCTGTGTAAAGTTATTTTTTATACATATAAAATTTCATTATCCAAGATGCTGTCTGAGCGGAGAACTTTGTGTTTAAAACTTGATCAGAAACACAACTTGCTTTCATTGCCAAAGCACTGTTGAAGCACTGGTCGGTCCCAGTTGTGAGTCACCAGTACTGGTAGATGGAAAACAGACTTGTTGTCTTGTAGACAGTGGTTCACAGGTGACCGTGATAGCAGAAGACTTTTACCGTAGGGAATTGTCTAGGTTTCCTTTACAAGAACTAGACACAGGCCTGACTATTTTGGGGGCGGGTGGCCAAAAAGTTCCATATTTAGGTTTTATTGAAGTACCCATGTCTTTGCCTAAGATTGTTGCAGGTACGGATGAGACGGTCACCACTTTTGCTTTAGTGTGCCCTGACACCAAGTTCAGCACACGCGTACCGGTGATAGTTGGAACCAACACTTTCAGGCTACTGGCAGAGCGTTGTGAAAAGGCAGGAGGTAAGCATTTCTTCACTACCTTACCTATCCGTTGTGAGGCAGCCTTTGTGTACAGAAACGTAGCTGGAAAGCATGCTAGTGGTCTTTTGGGTACACTGAAAGTGAAGGGAACTAAAGTACAGATTCTAGCAGGGGAATGTGCAGAAGTCAGAGGGGTCATACATGGAACAGTGCCTTCCACACAAACAGCAGTCCTCATTCAGGAACCAACACAGATCACTTTACCCACAGGTTTACAAATAATATCTGGTAAACAACAGACAAACAAGTTGGTTCAGGTGAGGTTGTATGTCCAGAATACATCTGCACAGGACATTAGGTTGAAAAGGAATCAGGTAATTGGGGAGGTGTACACCATTACAGCTGAGTATGCCATTGACAAAGTGTTATCATCTTTAAATGATGTGGCTAGTCGGGAGGGTAAGGATTGTTCTGGGGATAGTCATGCAAAAGTCAACTTGCATGCATCAGCTTCACCATCAGAGCCTCAGACAGATCCTACACCTGAGCAGAATCCTATGACATTTAGGTTTGGGGCAGATACACCATCAGATTGACAGGAAAATATTCAAAAGTGTCTTCAAGGGTATAGGGATGTATTTATTCAGCATGACTTAGACATAGGGGGAACAGACGCTGTCAAACATGACATTGAACTGGAGGCAGGGACTGTGATCCGAGAGCGGCCAAGGCCTATTCCACCTAGAGATTTTGATGAGGCGAAACAGCACATTCAGGAGTTGCTGGATGCTGAAATCATTGCTCCCTCTTCCTCACAGTTTGCCAGTCCTATTGTCCTTGTTAGGAAAAAATCTGGAGCCCTGAGGATGTGCGTAGACTATCGGGAAAATTAACAACCACATGGTCAAAGATAGCTACGCCATCCCAAAAATTGAAGATCTTTTTCTCACACTGAACAGGGCCAAATATTTCACATCTGTAGATCTAAGCAAGGCCTACTATCAGGTGCCTCTAACAGAAAGAGCCCAACAAGTTTCGGCCTTTACAACACCCTTTGGTCTTTTTCACTGGCTCCGTATGCCATGGGTCTGAAAAACAGTCCAGCATGTTTTCAGCGCCAAATGGAGAAAGTCTTCTGTGACATGAATCTGGCTGAACTCATCGTCTTTTTGGATGATGTTTTGATTCATGGAAGATCCCTGGAAGAATTTGAGGAGCGAACCATCCAGGCTCTGGAAAGGCTGCAGAAGTTCCAGCTAAAGCTGGATCCAGAAAAATGCATTTTCGGCATAACCGAAATTAAGCATTTAGGTTTTATCATTTCTGGAGAGGGTGTGCGCCCAGACCCTGAGAAAACAGAAGCATTGACAACGTGGCCAGTCCCTCGCACGGTAATGGACATAAAGAGTTTCATAGGATTTGCAGGGTTTTATCGACGGTTCATCCCACAATTTGCCACCATGGTGAAACCACTGAATGATTTGACGCTGGGCTACATTCCCAACCGGACTGCCAAGAAGAATGGCAAGAAAGCTACCCTAACTCTGGGTTCTGATATATCACACATGTGGAGTGAAAAACACCAGAATGCCTTTGAGTCAGTCATACAAGCCCTGACTACAGAGCCAATCTTAGGCATAGCGGATAAAACTCAACCATTCACCCTACACTGTGATGCCAGTGGAACAGGATTAGGGGCTGTCTTATATCAAAAGCAGGAAGGGAAGGTCCGCGTCATCTCATATGCAAGCCGGGGGTTGATTAAGACCGAGCAGAACTACCCTGCTCACAAACGGGAGTTTCTAGCTTTGAAGTGGGCAATGAGTGAAAAGTTTAGAGATTATTTGTTAGGGTCAAAGGTCACCGTAGTTACTGATAATAATCCTTTATGTTATATTTTGAAAAATGCTCAGCTGGATGCCACAAGTCATCGTTGGTTGGCTTCACTCTCGTTATTTGATTTTGATCTGAGGTATAAAAAGGGAGCTTTACACACTGATGCGGATGGACTGTCCAGACACCCTCAGGCACCCCCCCAGAAGAAGATGAAGAATACCAGTGAGTTTTGGAACAGACAAAATTTTTTCAGGATAAGGCCAACAAATTTTGAAGAAGAAATGGAAACTGCATCGCTGGATAAAGAAGTTCTGTGTGCCTTGCTCAAGCAAGAGGAAGGTCGATGTCTACAGACCATTGTCAGCAGACGAAGGTACTTGATGATGATGATGATGAGGGGTATGCTGCCATTGAGCAGGTGCTGAAAAACCCAGCACGAATTCAGGATGATGTGTTGGATCCCCCAGGATTTACAAAGAGATCAATTTCAAACGCAGAGTGGAGACAGTTACAGTTGGCTGACAGTACACTGAGTGTGGTAATTAGAACCATAGAAGAAGGGAAACATTTAGACAGTAGTCAGATGAACCCATGTCCTCCAGAATTTGAAGTCCTGGTACAGATCATCAGCGTTCTTTACCCAAACAGCGGTCTGAGGGTAGCCAGAACCTCCTCGCCTGTCAGACAGTTCTTTGCCATCTGGTAGGGCAGTCCTTTTAAGCTGCCCTTTATTCATTTGTGGGCATCGATGATAGACTTGTCCTGCAGGAGCTGTTCTGTCTGCTCCTCCCGGTGGGCCTTGGCCCCGTGAAGATTCGGAGTCATGGTGGTGCTGATGGGGCCACCACCTTCACATCCATGGGTCGCTGCTGCTCCTGGGCGAGTCTGGGCAGGGCTGCCGTCATCTCCATCAGATTTTGCTGCAGTTCCTCGACACTCATACCCGCGTACGGGTTTGATGTCGACCCAGCATTGCTGCGGCTCTGGTCTGCTGATGGACCCCCCCGACCGTGCCGAACTCTGGAACTTCTGTGGCATCCTCCCCATCGGCAGCCATGGTTTAATGGCTGATTGCCCTGGTTCTGCCTAGTAATCTGTAACTGGCTGTCAACTCCCAATCGGCTAATAACACCCTTATCCTTATCCCTAGAATATTTCTGAAATTTTAATTTATCTACTTGTTATTTATTATATTTTTTATTTATTTATTTTTTTTTTTTTTCTTCTTAACAACACTAACCCCACATTGGGCGCCACTTTTATGTAACCGTGTCCTTTGGGTTTTAAATTTCTTTAGTTCCAGTGAACTTAACTCTTGATAACCCTCCCTTCCCTTGGGTTACAATTTTGGGTGAGGTGCGTGATTGTTAAGTATCTTTGTTTTTCTAACTACTCAAACAATTTCCAATATAACAGACTGGAGTCCCAAACAGAGTAAAACAAAACAAAGCATTTATTTGAATAATAGGAACTAACTAAGCCAAATAATAAAGGAGAACAAAAAGAAACAAAACCTTCCCAGATCAGCCCAAAATATTCCTTTCCAACAGTATGGCCTATCCATACCCAACGACACGGAAATATAAAAAAAAAACCCAGCTGAGATCCAGAGAGCCTTTTAGAGTTTTACAGAATTTAGAGTTCCCAACAGAATCAAAGTTTTCAAAGAATTTAAAGTGATTTTAGAAGTTTTTAATCTTTATGAGTCTTAAGAGCCTTTAGGAGTTAAAAAAGAAACACAGTACTGACCACCAAAACAAAACCAAGGGTCTCAAGCCAAAAGAAAAAAAAATCGTCTGAAAAAACAACACAAAACATTTATGATTTTTCTGTCTGATCTCTCCACATTAATTTCTTCATTAAATCAATGGCTACACATAACCCTGAAAAGACAACTATGGCTGAAAAGAAAAGTTAAACTACAAACCATAACATCTTAAACATATTACAAATACACTTGCAAAATCAACAGACACATGTTGCAAAAAACCCTTGAAAACAATGTGAAATAAATATGCTAATATTAATAAACTGACTTTCCCTAGTCCTCTGCTTTTACAATAGGGAAACCAGTCAATGAGTCGCATGTCACCATGCCACATGGAAATTTTCCCTTTGTCTTTGACCACATGTTCCACAACCCTGCCCTTTTGGCAAACAGCATGGTCATGAATTGCTTTGTCATCCTGTGCTATCTTTTGTCTGTACAAGATTTTTCCCATGAGGAAAATCAAAACAAGTATACACTGAATGCTACTGAGCATTTCTTGCTCAATACCTATTATCGACACTATGTCACATCTCCATGTCACAGTGTACCCAACATTTTGATACGAGGTGTGTTCCCCACAACACCTCATATCACCCCATTTTGGTCGCTCCTGCGCCCTTCCAATATTAATTTCCCAAAGGTCATAAATTTCCAAACAGATATCTCACTTCTCCCTTTTTTTTTTTCTTGTTATTTACCAGCACATTTATATTGTTTTCCACAAGGATTATACAAAACAATGAATCCCATCATATCTTTGAGAGCATCTTGCCCTAATTCAGAATCAGATCAAATACACATGGACAAAGTCAGCACAAGTCTTACCAATACAACACACAATAAAAATCTCACATTCTGAATAAACCATATTTCAGAAACATCAAACCAGAATCCCTTTCAAAACATTTGCCTCTGCTATTTCATACAAGTGTGTCCACAGGTGAAAAGTAGGTTGCATGGAGGCTTGCCATATTCTAGTCAAGGCCTATCACAGTATCAGTCTTTGTTCAGTCTACCTAGAAACATGTGGTCAACCATGTGGCCCAAACCAGGTACAAATTTCATTTCTTTTCCAACTCTTTTCTTCTTGGAGAAAACTGTTAGGACTGATTATTTAATTACTTATTTCTCTTTTTCGTTTTTTTTTTTTTTTTCTTTCTCTATACCATAATGAGACCTGCTATAAACCAAGTGTAGAAAATTCAGTTTCAAACAAGACAGTCACCCACCTCTGCTGGTAGTGGCAGAGAGCAGCCCAAGAGCCCTCTCAGCTTGTTCTGGTTGCAGCTGGGCCTCTGTGTCTAAGTAAAAGGTTGGCTAGATGTGGTAGCTCTTTTTTTTATAATGGTAGAGACACATGGTCTTCCAAACAGGAAGTCACATGGGCACCTACCCGGAAAATAATCATTTCTTTGTTCTCATTTGAGATTACTACTTTAAAACATTCCTTTCCATTTAATGTGTCTAAAATCACTATTCTTGTAAACAGACATTAAATTAGATATTCATTCATTTCATTCTTTCCATTTAAATGAGTACTCCTTAATTTATACCACTAATAAAGACTTCCTAGAATGTTATAATAATAGAAATCTCTGATACAATTTAGTTTTTTTTTTTGTTTGTTTGTTTATTTTCTGCGGGACTACTTCCTGCTTAGTAAAAATTTGCCACCAAAACTATACACACACAGCGTCTGTGCAATTTTCGATTTTTTTTTCCTTTGTTTACACTAATGTTTTGCAGAACCAACCTGGCCATAATCTACCACGGAAATTCCTTATTTTATGTGGGGGGTTACAGGTTATTCACATGAACTACATTTGACTTAAATTGATGATTGTAGTCAGCATACAAGAGGGTACCCTTAAATCAAGGGTCATAGTCCAAATGAGTTATTTTCTTGGGAACAACCAGAAACGTGTTCAGTGATCCCTAAGGTACATTGTGGATCCACTTAGGTTAAGTCCTGGGGAGGGGGTTGGGGGTGTGTTGCATGGTGACCAGGGTCTACTTGGCAACTACATCTTTTTTACTGGTTATGGAATGAGCAACTTCCAGGAAAGTTATGGAAAGACATTTTGATTTTGGGGGGACCATTAAAACTACTCAAAAGTGGCTCAGGAATATTTATCCTTAGGCTTGTACAGTTGAAAGTGCTTGTAGCCCTGAGCGCCAAAATTAGAGACGAGTGATAATGGTAATGTTGCTTATAGCCCAGCTGACCGCAAAGGGTCATATCAGGGCTGTTTGCCCCGCGTTAAAGTTAACTCACAAGTTAAAAAAAAAAAGAAGAAGAAGAAAGAAACCTCATTCACACAACTCTCTAAAACATACCTTCCAAAACCACAACGGAATTTCGTTAAAAATCTTTCCACTGTAAAATCTTAGATCAGATGAAAAATGTTAATCTCCCTCAGAAATTCAAAGATCACATCTGGGGATTCGGTGAGCGACGTCGTCGAGTGATGACGTGGATCGCACGCTCTCGGTACAGGCCGAATCTGTGAACGAGCAACAGGCTCGCAAATGTAGTAGTTTTCAAGTATCGCGTTGACTTCGGTTTCGAGTTCCCTTCCGTCTACTGGAAAAGACAGTGGAAAATTTTTCAACGGTTAATCCGGTGTAACGATCCATTTTTTTAACTCCCCCTCCACTTTTTAACTCCCCAGGAGTTAGAATTAGCACATGCCAATTTTAACTCATCATCATCATCATCCGTCGAGTCTCCACAATCATCAGGTTGATTATTCTGACACTTTTGGGAGGTTGACGCAGGAACTCGCCGGGAGTTAAAACAAACCATGCCAGAATGACACCACCCCCCCCCCCCCCCCCCTCCTGTTTTAGATTAACACACACCCCCTGTTTTAGATTAACTCCCCCCCACCCCCCCCCAAAAAAAAAAAAAAAAAAAAAAAAAAATCCAGTTTTATGTGTTAGTCACGATATGAGAAATAAACATTTGATATACATCCCCTCCCTTCCCCTCTGTCTCTCTCTGCCTCCCCCCCCCCCCCCCCCAAACTTTCTTTCAGCCTCTCGCTCACTCTCTCACTCTCCTTGCTTGTCCGTCTGCCTTTTCGCTTGTCTGTTTTTCTCTCTCTTAATCTCTCTCCCTCTCTCTTTGCTTGTCTCTCTGTCTGCCTGTCTATTTAGTGTCTCTGTCTCTGTCTAGTGTCCCCCCCCCCACTCCCCCCCTCTGTCTTTTCTCTCTCTCTCTCTCTCTCTCTCTCTCTCTCTCTCTCTCTCTCTCTCTCTCTCTTCCTCTGTCTCTCTCTGTGCATGCTTCTAGTCAGCTTTGTTTACTATTATTAGTGTTTATCAAAGACAGATTGGATTAATAGCTTTTTTATGTTAGCCTGAGATCTTCATCCTTGCCAAGTAAAGTTTTCAAGTGCCATGTGTCAAGTGTCTCTCTGCAGTGTGTGTGTGTGTGTGGGGGGGGGGGGGGGGCAGTCCTGGCATAAGGCCAGAATGACTCCCCCATCGTATTTTCTAACTCCCTGGGAGTCAATCTGGATCAACATTTCTTGATCGAAAGTAACTCCCCGGGAGTTAGTTTAGGCACGTGCATATTTTAACTGGGGGGGGGGGGGGGGGGGGGGGGGGGGCGGCTTAAGTATGTACATGCCTAAACTACTCTCTCTGGGAGTTAATTTCGATCAAGAAGTGTTGACACAGATTCACTCCCAGGGAGTTAAAAAAAAAAGGGGGGGGGGGGGGGGGGGGGGGGGGTTAGTCGTTCTGGCCTTATACCAGGAATGACCCCCCCCCCCATCCCCACCCCCACCCCACTGTACCAAGAATACTGGCTGCATCTGTGGAAAGTGAATAAATAATTGAGTAGTTTGTCTTGTATAGATATTCCAAATCTGTGGCTGTGTGTATACCTTGTGCACGGTCACAGAGCTCAACTGATCAACTCCAAATTTGGCATCAAGCATCTTTGGCACCCTCGGAAGGTCATGGCGTCTTTACTTTTTGAATAACTGTCCATCAGTGAGCGCGAAGCGCAATTCTAAGTGTGAAACGCTGAGTACGGCCACAGTTCTCAGCAGATTGACTTCAAATTTGGTATCAAGCATATTTGGCACCCTCGGAAGTTCATGGAAGGGGTCGAAGCACGAAGCGCTGAGTCGGTCAAAGTGCAGGGTCGAAGCGTGTGAGTGTTGGTGTGATACAAGTTTTAAAATAGAGACAAATGGTACCTTCATCTTCCAGAAATCATATTTAAGAACTTTAATGAGAAAGGTGAGTGCTCTACACGTTTAAAAACCCTTTGTATGCAATATTAGGCCTCCAGCTAGGGTCAAATAATTTAAAAGGCAATAAAGATGCAATGATGCGTCATTGGTGCTCCTTTACTTACTGCGTAGGTGCATCATGCTGCCGTTTTGCAACTTGAAAACCCATTTGTGGTGAGAAAACTGTTAGCATTAGACCCATAAGACCACCTGCATCAGTACATGTTGCAAGGGGCTATCCTCCAAAGTTGGAATGTGGCTGCCAATGGGAGCAAAGATTTTTCTTTCCTTAGCGATTTTTTTCTTGTTATTAACAATGTTTGGATAAGTTCTGATGACTATTTTTGTTTGTGGCAACAAACCTATAACTCACTTTGTCAGTTGGTTGATCGGTCAGTTGGCTGGCCCAAAATTGTCGCACATATATATCTACGGAAAAATCATATTGAATTAATATATTAAAAGACAAATGTGTCAGAAACACTTTCAATCGCTAATAACTCGGCTGTTTCTGCATGGATTTGTGTGTGTGTGTGTGTGTGTGTGTGTGTGTGTGTTCAATGGACTGATTGGAAAACCGCATTTTTGAAAATGGAAAACTCATGTCGGTAGCGTGCATGCATGCGCATGAGCACCTGGAAATATTGAAACTGGCAGTTTTTCGCAAATCACTCAGTGTTCGGAGTCGATTCGCGTCGGGTTTGTTGATGTCGCACGAACATTGCGGTCAGTAGGCTTAACGCACATGCGTGCAAAGCCTGCGGCGTGCACAAAGCGCACAAATTAAGCAGGGGTCCAAAATCAGTGTTTTTTTTTTTTTTTTTTTTTTTTTCCAGATAACTCTGGTGTTTCTGTGTCAGTTGATTCATGTTGGTTTTGTTGCAATAGACACCTTGGGACGTTGCGCAAACATTGTGGTTAGTAGCGTGCATGCCTGCAAAGCGCGCAACATCCACAAAGCGCCCAAAGTAGGCCTAATCAGCGGTGCTTGCGCGAGAGGTGGTGTGTGTGTGGTGTGCGCGCATTTCTCTCTGTCTCTATCAGTTTCTCTCTTCATCTGCGTGTGAGCGTGTATGTGTATAAGGGTGGGTGGGTGGGTGTGTGTGTGCTCGCGCATGCGCCCTCTCTCTCTCTCTGTATGTGTGTGTGATTTTTAAAAAATTTTATTTTAATAATAACCTTTAAAACGATAATCATAAGATTTAAAGTGTCATATTTCAAGCTGCTCTGGGGAAAAAGTATCCCCAGAGGGTCAGGGCCCTTAGGTTTGTTGTTGAAGAATTGTTGAGGTCACTGTCACATCCAAACATCCACACCATGACAAATCTGTCAAAACTGCTTGCAGAACTCATGTCGGTTAGCAGGACAACAAAGCTCTGGGTGCAATGCTAATGGAAGCTCTGTTCATCATCATGATGTTTGTTAGGGCAGAGAGGAACGCTGTGTGGCAGCTCCACTCGTTCGCAGTTGAAATATGATGCCATATTCTTCGCAGCAGCTCACTTCAAGTATGCATACTATAGGTTGTACTATCTGGCTTCCATGCAGCGATTGCACCCAAATGTTGAAAACAAAGTCATGGCTGGAGAGCATCATGTGCCATGAAGCAGGACTGTGGAATGGCATATGGTCAAACCAGTTCATCGAGATGACCTACATGTGTTACGGTCATGGCCCATCTTGGATCATCAGATCAATACTGAATGAGTCGACACTGCCTGTTTGCTCAGACTCACGCAGCACCCTGATGCAAATCATTCATGATATGCAAGAGATAAAAGAAGAGAAAGAATGCCAACCCTAACCAGTTCCACAAAGAAGAGCAGAAAATGCGTCAAAAATAAGACATACAAAAGATCAGAAAAACCCTCTTGAGAGACTAAAAAGTAAGGGTTGACAACCCTTACAAAGTAAGGGTTACTAAATAAATGTAGTAACGATACTTGGTTCTGGTTGTCAACCCTCATTGTGTTGATGTTTTTGACGGTCAGCAACATCCAGAAAACGGCATTATCAACATCTTCTTTGGCAAGTTGTTGCTGATTAACTATCCTTAAATTTTCATGATGCAGCAGCTGAAAGCATCACTAATATAAAATTTCAAAACATATTCTGGGCATATGCTTATTTTAACTCCCCAGGAGTTAAAATGGTACAGGCCGAAAATGACACACACACCCCCCCCCCCCCCCCCCCCTTCCTCTTTTATTTCTTGAGATTTCATAGTGTTAGATTTTCCGAGTGCTGAGTGAAATTCGCTTTGTAAGGCATCACTAATATAAGTTTCAAAAGATATTTTCTCTCAATCATTCTACAATTTCAAAATGTGTGTGTGTGTGTGTGTGTGTGTGTGTGTGTGTCATTCTGTGCATGGGCCTATTTGAACTGGCCTGGGAGTTAAAATGGTGCTGGCCGAAAGACCCCCCCCCCCCCCCCCCCCCCCTTTTTTTTTTTTCCAGATTTCAGATTTTTCTGAAAAGTGAAATTGGCATTGTAAGGTAATGCTAATACAAGTTTCAAAACATATTTCTCTCACTCATTCTATAATTTGTAAACGGGGGGGGGGGGGGGGGGCATTCTGGGCACGTGCCTATTTTAACTTCCCGGGAGTCAAAATGGTACAAGCCAAAAATGACACCCACCCACCCCCTTTTTTTTTTTTCTTTATTCCTTGAGATTTTATAGTGTTGGATTTTTAGAGTGCTGGATGAAATTTGCTTTGCAAAGCATCACATATACAAGTTTCAAAACATTTTTCTCAAAATCATTCTGTAATTTGAAAATGGGTTGGGATGGGGGTGGGGGTGTCATTTCTGGACATGTGCCTATTTTAACTCCCCGAGAGAGTTAAAATGGTACAGGTAGAAAATGACCCCACCCCACCCACCCACCCTCCTGCCTCTTATTCCTTGAGATTTTATAGTGTCAGATTTTCAGAGTGCTGAGTGAAATTCACATTGTAAGGCATCACCAATACAAGTTTCAAAACATATTTCACTCAATCATTCTACAATTTCAAAATGGGGTGGGGGTGGTGGTGGTGGTAATTCTGTGCACGTACCGAAAATGCCCCCCCCCCCCCCCCCTTTTTTGTTTTTATTCAGATTATTTCAGGGTTTTTTGTTGTTTTTTTTTGGGTGAAATTGGCATTGTAAGGCAATGCTAATACAAGTTTCAAAACATATTTCTCTCACTCATTCTATAATTTGAAAACAGGATGGGGAGGGGAGGAGGTCATTCTGGGCACGTGCCTATTTTAACTCCTCAGGAGTCAAAAATGGTACAGGCTGAACATGAACCCCCCTCCCCCCCCCCCTTTTTTTTTTTTATTCCTTGAGATTTTATTGTGTCAGATTTTCAGAGTGCTGGATGAAATTTGCTTTGTAAAGCATCACTAATACAAGTTTCAGAATATTTTTCTCTAAATAATTCTATGATTTGAAAATCGAGCTGGGGGGGGGGGGGGGGGGGGGGGGGGGGGGGGGGGGGGAGGGGTCATTCATTCTGGGCACGTGCCTATTTTAACTCCACAGGAGTTAAATGGTACAGTCCAAATATGACCCCCCCCCCCCCCCCCCCCCCCCCCCCCCCCCTTTATCTATTGAGATTTTATAGTGTTAGATTTTCAGAGTGCTGAGTGAAATTCACATTGTAAGGCATCACTAATACAAGTTTCAAAACATATTTTCTCTCAGTCATTCTACAATTTCAAAGTGGGGCGGAGGTGTGTGTGTGTGTGTGTGTGTGTGTGTGTGTGTGTGTGTGTAATTCTGTGCACATACTTATTTTAACTCCCCGGGTGTTAAATTGGTACTGGCCCAAAAATGACCCACCCACCCACTTTTTTTATTAAGATTATTTCATTTTTTTTTTTTTTTGCTGGGTGAAGTTGGCATTGTAAGACAATGCTAATACAGGTTTCAAAACCTATTTCTCTCACTCATTCTATAATTTGAAAACAGGTTGGGGATGGGAGGAGGTCATTCTGGGCATGTGCCCATTTTAACTCCTCGGGAGTCAAAATGGTACAAGCTGAACATGACGCCCCCCCCCCCCCCCCCCCCCCCCCCCTATTCCTTGAGATTTTAAAGTGTCAGATTTTCAGAGTGCTGGATGAAATTTGCTTTGTAAAGCATCACTAATACAAGTTTCAGAACATTTTTCTCTAAATAATTCTATAATTTGAAAATCGAGTTTGGGGGGGTGGGGGGGGGGGGGGGGGGGGGGGGTCATTCTGGGCATGTGCCTATTTTAACTCCCCAGGAATTTAAAATGGTACTGGCCAAAAATGCCAAATGCCACCCCCCCTCCCCCCTCCACTATTCAGATTATTTCAATATTTTTTTTCCTGGGTGAAACTGGCATTGTAAGGCAATGCTAGTACAAGTTTTTAAAAACATATTTCTCTCACTCATTCTATAATTTGAAAATGGGGTGAGGAGGGGAGGGGTTAATTCTGGGCACCTCAACCACATGCACGTATACAAATACATTATGCACACAAGCACGCATGAAGCACACACACACACACACACACACACACAAACACACACACACACATGCCTGCGCACTCACATTTGCAGACTTTTTTTTTTTAGTGGTGTAACACAGAGTACATGATGCTGAATACCCGTCATAAAAACAGGTACTTGTATTGCTGTGAAGAATGTTTATAATGGCAACACCAAACTTCGCTGCAAATTCGAATAGAATTGGTTAAGAAGTGGTCAAGCTAGAAGGCCCAGTATCTTAGGCGCTGGCTGGCCATGACACCCGCTGAAGTGCTAACTGGACAGGTCAGATTGCCTTTGCTACAGCAAACATTGCAGAGATTTGACGAAAATTGATTGAAAAAAGGACTGAACTATAAGGCCCAGTGCCCTGCAGAACGGGTGCTGGATGCGCAGGTCATCCACTAAAAAGGACGCTAATTTTCAGATTACGTTGGCATAGTCACACCTCTCAAAGCAAAACTGAATTGGATCAGTTGAGAAACAGCTGAGTTATAAGGTCCGTTTTATATTTAACACACTCAGACACACACACATTTGCATTGTAATTTTCTTCATCATGGTTGCCGTGCTAGAATGAAAGGAAGACCCATCTCTTAGCCTTTTATCCTTTGTAAGATTTATATAAAAGACAGACATGGGGGGGGGGGGGGGGGGGGGGGGGGGGGACATAGACAGAGATGGAGACAACCTGACAGACAAACAAATAGACCAGCAGATAGACAAACAGAGAGACAGAAAGGGAGAGGGAAAGAGAGAGAGGGAGACAGGCAGGCAGAGGGGGATGGAGGGGGGGTGTATATTAAATGTTTATTCTCATATCGTGACTAACACATAAAACTGAATGTTTTGGGGTGGGGGAGTTAATCTAAAATGGGGGGTGGGGGAGGGGGGGTGGGGTCTGTCTGGCATGGTTCGTTTTAATTCCCTGGGGAGTTTAAAATTGGCATGTGCTAATTCTAACTCCCGGGGAGTTAAAAAAAAAAATGGAGGGGAGTTCAAATGGATCGTTACACCGGTGTTTCTAAAATCAAAAGACATTCAGAGATTTCAAGAACTGTCCATCCGTTCTAGAATGTGTTTGGTGGGTGAACATGCTGCTGGTCAAGGCAAAGCAACGTCTGCAAACGCGTGCAATCACTCCTCCTTTCACCCAAGGCGTGTCAAATAAACACACAACACCGAAAAGTTTTTTTTTTTTCCTTCCCCTCCTACGGGACAACAAATATAATTAGTACATTCAATTCTCAAATTCACTTATCCACACCTCACCAATGGGAAGGCAAAACAAAAAAAACCACAAACAAACACACCTCCTCTCCACCAAGGAGGTAACACCAAATAAATACAAACACGCCCCCTCTCCACTAAGGAGGTAACATCAGGTACTGTTTCCCCTTCAATCGAAACATTCATAAAACTTGGAGGTTATGTAACTATCCATCATCACCGTATTTATACTATACATCGTGTCACAACAGTTGAGGTTATATAATAAAAGTCATAACATCATGGGGGTATGAGTCATTCTTGATCCATATGGGGAAATACACCAGGGTCATTCTTCATCAACATATTCCTCCTCCTTAAGGAAAGATATTGCAGGCGAGGTCCGCCACCCGTCCCAGGCTGGGGTCAGGTCCGGCACCTCTGTCACCTCCAAACATGTTGACATTGGCGTGAGACAGGCATCCTGTCAACACACTCGGAACCATGTGCTAAACAGTAACCTTTTCTTATAAGTCTTTACTTTAAATATTTCTTTCTTTAACCCATACTTTTATAAAGAAATGTTACAGGTGTAACCACACTGATTCTTATTTTCTTTGCTTTTGAATATAAATGTTTTCAATTTTTCCCAAAGATTTTCACTTCTCTCCAGTTAAACATTAATGACAAAATACCTCAACGATGCGTCAGGCTTGCATCGGTCTACAATCGCTGTAAACAAACAGACCATGTGACTTCCCAATCTGGCGTAGAACAAGTGATTATAAGACTTTCTAGCTAAGTTAAATAACGCGCGCAGCGCTCCCAAGCAGTATTCACCCCGGGCCACTATCCAACAAAACGCCGCCGCCGAACAATCACATGATCTTTTTTTCCTCTCAATACCCCAATACCGCTGACACAAAACACAAAACAACATGTGCACACGACGCTTTCACACATTCTGTGCACATGATGCCCCCCATCCCGGGGTTAAAAAAAATTTTGCCAAATTTTTTTCCCCAGAAAAAAACAAGGCACTAACTTCTCTTTGACATACTTGCAAAGTGAATAGTATACAAAATTCAACCAATCAAAAAATAGAAAACATGACAAGCATTATTCCCCCCCCCCCCCCCCCCCCCCCCCCCCAAAGAAAACCCCCACACAAAAACAAAGGACATCATGTCAGAGAACGAAGTTCGAGTTCTCAGGATCACATTAACAGCATAAACAGTTTTTCTCAATCAATCACTGTCCAGATAGTTGAAAGTCCATGTTGTATTGGAACCAATACAGCACAATCTGTGATCTCGCACATAAGCAACCATTTAGACCTCAAATCACAATTCATTTGAAATAACGACAAGAGAAAAAAAAATCAAAAGCAACCATGCATCAAAATAATGTTTATAATTACACTCAAAATGGTTCAAATGATTGCAGAACAATCCAGGCAAACATGTTTATCATTACATAATCAAATATAGAAAGTATGAATTCTCAGTACACAAATGACACCAAGGTAGATATGTTCATGTGTTACAGAATACCATATGAGTATATAAATGCAACAACAGAAAAAAAACTTTCATTTGGCACACCAGATTGTGTGTAAAAAAGAAAAAAAAATTGTCATACTGACACACAATCTCAAGGTTAAACCCTTCACGTATTCCATTCAGCAGATATGTCCATAAAAAATAATAGACAGGTAATGATTATCTAGTTATGCTCTAGATAATAGATCAGCCAACAGGTTGGACATACCTGGAATGGGTTCAATACGGAACCAGAATTCCCGCAGAGAGAGAGCCCATCGCAAGAGAGGACTATCCTGGTTTTTGATGTTTGCAGGAATGTCAACGGTCTATGGTCCGTTTGCAGGATGAATTCTCTCCCTGTCTCATCCCTCTCTTTCAATCGTAGAGTACTTCCGCTGACTAGCAGAGAACTTCTTACTGACATACTGAACCGGATGAAGAAGTCCATCTTTGTCTTGAAGGAGCACCTACAGCTCCCATGCCCCTGCGAACTGGCATCTGTGTGGAGGATGAAATCCTCGGCAAGTGACGGTAGTAACAAATAAGGAAACGTATTCAGCGTTCTTTGTACATGTTCAAGAGCAGACTAACACTCTTTGGTCCAGATGATCTGTTTATTTTTGTCACCTTTGGTCAGGTCACTCAGCAGAGCAGTAACAGATGCAAAAATTGGACACATAACGTCTGTAGTAGGACAACAATCCCAAAATGGCACGTACCTGTTTTTTGGTTTTAGGTATCTGAAGGGAAAGGATTTTGTCAACCTTTGACTTCTCTGGCATCATGCAGCCGACAGAGATGTGATGTCCCAGAAACTCTAAGGATGTGAAACCTGCTCGTATTTTTGATGGTCTCACAGTCAGTCCAAAGTCTCTCAGCTTGCTGAAAACAGAACTTAAAGACTCAAGTAATGAAGACCATGAACTATGTGACAACAGAATATCATCAAAAAAAAAAAAAAAACAAAAAACCTGACAGCATTACACTCATGCAAATGGAGGGCATGCATCATGCATGCATATGTAGCCGGAGCGCGTTTTGTAGTCCGAACAGCAACCTGGTCCACTGGAACAATCCAAAGGGAGTTTGAAAAGATGAAGAGAAAAAGATGAAGTGTCACAGTCGATATCAGACAACAAACCAACAGACGCAGTCTCTGTTCTGTTAAATGCAGTATGTTTGTCCTGAAATGGAAAATAAACAACAGCATTCACAGGTAAAACATCCGACAAGTCAGATGACAAAGATGGAAATGTTGACACACCAGCCACCTCAACAGACCTGTTGATAGCAATGTTCACTCTGCACATACAACTTGAGCATGTTTATATGGAATGTCTTGATACGTCCATTCATGTCAGTGGCATAATTCACAGATGACAACTTTGACACAACAGAAAAAGGACCTTTCCACTGAACTCGTAACTTGTTGTGATCATCAGTCAACAAAACCAGAACTTTTATCACCAACTTGAAAACAATGTACCTTGGATTTTCGGTCTGCATACTTTTTGTATTTGTCAGTCATGCTGTCAGCGGTTTCCTGCGCAAGCTGACAAGCATCCTTGATCCTGTTTTGCAAATCAAAAACATATTGATACACATTTTTAGTATCAGACACAGAATCAGTATTTGTACCTGTCCATTTGTTTACCAACAAGTCAAGTGGGCCCCGAGGGGAATGACCAAAAGACAAGTTCAAAAGGGGAAAAATCCCAATGACTCATTCGGGAGTTCCCGGTATGCAAAAAGTAAAGCAGGAATGTACCTATCCCACTCATGAGGGGCATGAACAGAAACTTTGCAAAGCATGGCTTTCAATGTTCCATTGAACCGTTCGACCATTCCATTCGACTGTGGATGGTACGGCGTTGTGGTCACAGACTTCACTGACGACAACCTGTATATTTCCGACATCAAATCGGAAACAAACTGAGAGCCACAATTTGATAGAATCTCCTCTGGAAGACCAAACACGGGAAAAAAATAGAAAGGAGAGCTTCAGCAAAAGTAACAGTATCAATCTTCTTAAAAGGAATCGCTTCAGGAAAGCGTGTAGCTGTGTCCACAAGAGTTAACACGTAACAATTACCTGACGAAGATGGCTGAAATGGGCCCAACAAGATCGATTGCAACACGCTGAAATGGAGTTGAAATCACAGGCATTTTATGAAGAGGTGCACAAGGAACTCTACCTTTATGTGAAGACTTCTGGCACACATCATGACCGGCAGAATTGAACGACATCCCTGCGTACTGTGGGCCAGTGGAACCGTCCAAGAACACGCTGCAAGGTACGTTTGACTCCACAGTGACCTGCAAAAATAGCATCGTGAGCAGTACGTAACACCATATCTCTCAAAGACAATGGAACAACAATTTGGTTGACAACTCGCCCATTCAGCACTGCACACCTGTACAGTACACCATCCTGTACAAAGAATAAAGGAGTAGTTCCAGGTTTTACCTCGCCAACAGTAACATTCTGAAATAGTGTATTCAGAGTCTTGTCATCTTTCTGTAATTTTTTCAAACCTTCACAGTCTGTCAAGAACAGAAAAATCTGGTATAGACAAAGGTTTGGGTGCAGACTTGTCTTTCTCTGTCTGCGCTCTTGTACTGACCATAGTGGGAACAAAAGAGCCACCATCACCACCATGAACGTTTGACACCCCAGGTAAATTACCTAAAACAAGGTCACAAACTGGGTCATCAACACAAGCAAGAATGACACCATCAAAGTCAGGTGTGTACACAGGAATGCATGCAAGAGGAAATTCCTCGATCTTACCTCCAAAAGTACGACATTTCTGTGTTTCAGTCAACAACTGCTCTGGAAGGACAAGAGACTTACGTACGCCAGCAGTCGTACACCCTGTGTCCCTTAGTACAGAAGCCTCAAAAACCATTCACCATGCCCTTCACCAAAACCAAACCTGAAACTGAATCACCAGAGTCAAGAACATATGTAACCTCAGACTTGTCCACATGAGTAGCTGCATTTGCAGATTCTGACTTAACATATGGGCACTGAGGACTTAGGTGGAACTTACAACCACATTCGTAACATGTCTTTTGCTTATTACCACCCTGTTTACCCTGAACTGTAGGTTTGGTAGGGGGGGAGGAAGAAGAAGTCACAGCACCATGAGCCTTTCTGCCACTCTGAGATGGAAGTAATTGCAAAGACCCTGAAAATGCACCTTTGAACTCCTGTCGTGGCTGAGAAAACTGTGCTGTGGGGGATACCTGAAGAAACGAAGTTGAGGGTTAGAAAACCGTGGCGTAGGTTTTGAAAATAGGGTCTAGAACTGTTGCCTTGGGAAACAACGTTTGCATGAAATACGGGTGTGGTCACTTTTCCTGGCAGCGTTCTTATCCAGGTGAGCAACCTGGTACTGATCCACCGCACGGCACATGTCCTCTGCTGTTTTAAATTCCCTCTCTCGTAAGAAAACACACAAATCCTTGCTTACACTCTCCAGTAGCTGCTCTTTAAAATGTAAATCTCGGACACCTGTAAAGTCGTGTGTTGTCTGTGACAGATCAATCCATCTGTCCAAGTAGTGTGAGATACGGATGAGAAATGAGGGAAAAGACTCACTTTAGTCCGGGCGAACAGCACGGAATTTTCCCCGAAAGCCGTCAGCTGTGCACTGGAACTTCTTGAGCAGTTTCCCCTTTCAATGTGTCCCAAGTAAGACCCTCTTTTGCTGCCAATGTGTGGTACAGGACTAAAGCAGCACCTTGAAATAAAGAAGCAATATACAATGACCATTTTCCTTTGGCCACCAACAAGAAGTGGCATGACTTTCAAAATGGAAAAGGAACGAATCTATGTCGTCTTTTTGTGTTCGTCAAATGGGGGAAGTTTGGGAATGTAGGTTGATTTAGGATGAGTATTTTGAACCTGAATAGAGGTGTCCAAACTATAGTATCTTGTCTTGTTTGGAGTAGTTTACTTTCCCTCTCTATCTCAAGTTCCATTTGCTTCAGCTAAATTCATGCTCATGCCTCTGTCTTTCCAATTCTCTGTCCTGCTTCTCTCTTTCTGCTGCTAATATCTCTCTCTGTAAGTCTGTGTTCCTTCTCAGTGTCTAATCTTTCCATTTGAAATGCTCTTTCTCTCTCCTTCTCTACTCTCTCCCTCTGTTTTTTTCTCTCTCTCTCTCTCTCTCTCTCTCTCTCTCTCTCTCTCTCTCTCTCCTATCCATATCCATACACTGTTGGACATATTCACAAAGTTTCCCGCCAGTATACCCAAGGCGAGTTGCCTGATCCATGTATTTATCAAATGGATCCATATTATAATATAATCAATGGAGTATCAAATCAGCAACAGGTAATAAATACGGAATAAAAAAAAAAAAACAAAAAAAAAAAAACTATTTAAAAAAAAAATAAAAGTAGGAGCACGAACATAGATATAAAGAAAATAGAAAATGCAAAATCATGAAACAAATGCGCGCTCTAATACATTAAATGAATATGACAACAGACAAACAACTGGAATGACAGACAGTTTAAAAGGAGGGGCACACGGAAATCTAACCAAGAAGCCTTAATAAAATATGCAGTCAATATAAAGAAACTAGATAGGAGCTTATTGAAGAGAAAAGTAAGAACTGGAAGGAAAATGAGGTGAGCGGAAACTCAAGAGAGAGCAGAACCGGTACAGAAAATAAGGAAATAAGGCGAGGAAAAGAAAACCCTCAGCACTCTAGAAGCAACTATCTCCCGTAAAGCTGGAGATGGGGTAACTAACGGAACACAAAACAAAAAAAACACAACAGCAGTAAACAAAAGTATAAATTGAAAAATTGTTTTCAAATGGAGGAAACGTTTAAAAAATATATATACCCCAAACCCCAGGGAACAAAGTAAAATCCTACCAATCTAGAATTTTTAATGGGATCACACTCACTTACACTGGGGAAGGGACAAATTAGAATTCTTCTTAGTGGGGCTAAAAGGAGTTCAAAAACAATATTATTACGAAATTAAACTGTCATACTTTAGGGGTACAAAACAAAATTCTAACTTGGGGTCCTTAAGTTGGGGTCACCACTGTCATGCTTCCCGGAGTCGTGCCACACACGCACGCACCACCGCCAAAGCAAACTCCGCAAACGCGCGCTATCACTCCTTTCGCCCAAGGCGCGTCAAATAAATACACAACACCGAACAGTTTTTTTTTCTTTCCCCTACTCCTACAGGAGAAACAAATATAATTAGTACATTCAATTCTCAGATTCACTTATCCACACCTCCTCTCCAATGGGGAGGCAACACAAAATAAACACAAACACGCCTCTCCACCAAGAAGGTAACGCCAAATGAATACAAACACACCCCCGCTCAAGGAGGTAACATCAGGTACTGTTTCCCCTTCAATTGAAACATTCATAAAACTTGGGGGTTATGTCACTGTCCATCATCACCGTATTTATACGATGTAGCTGGGTGCTAACAGTGTATGTTTCTTGGTCACCCGTTGTAAACGAGATATTTTGTTCATGAGTTATCTTCCCCCTTACCTCCCTTAGTTGAATCTCATTTTTTATTGTGTAAATTCCTTAAATCATGAATACCTCAGAACCTACATAGTTGTGTATACGTCGCCGAAGTCACAAAAATTAATGTATTCTATTAGTTACAATCGTGTTGAACTGAGAAGCCCATATTTTTCCTGAAATACAAAGACGAACAATCTAATAGTGGGGGAAAAACAAGCGCAGGCCAACAACTAAATTGTCTTCATAGTAATGACTTGGCAGAACTTTGAACTTCAGGAGGGTGGAGGGGTGGGGAGGGGCAGCAGGAGGTTGAAGATGTAAAAACTGGGAACATGAAATTAAGAAAATATGAAAACTTTTCACTGGGCTGCATAAGGGAACCATCGCAATCCCTCTTAAAGGCAGATAGATTTGTATTGCCTGCTCCGAGGCCTTTCGTCCGCTGGGTCGGAAGCTCATCAGGGAGACACGGCTGGCTGTATATGCGCTTCCGGCGTCAAATAGAGACACACCACAGTCCCATAATACCGTGGTGTTCTCACCACCAAGGGTGCAAAAAAGAATCCAATAGCACCCCCCGAAGCAGCCAGCGAAGAGTAGTAAAGGAAACCAAACGAAAGTGGGGAGGAAAAAAGTTGCTGAAAAAACTACAGATATTATGCAACTAGTATAAAATGTAGGGGGCAATCTTTGAGCCTACACCTGAGGATCCACCCAAGGATATGCAAGGGAGATCAAAAAAGACAAACACAAAGACAGACAGAACAAATACAAATAACCTCGATTTAATCAAAACGAAATTGGAAATGAAATGAGGCAGGGAAGCAAAAACAATAAACAGTAAACAAGTGGGGTAGTCTTTGCTCCCATAAGGAAACTAAACACAGAGTAACTTTTATTCAAGACTGGCATAGCCTTTTAAACTTGAATAAAGTCAGACAAATACAAAGACGAACAATCTAATAGTGGGGAAAAAAAACAAGCGCAGGCCAACAACTAAATTGTCTTCATAGTAATGACTTGGCAGAACTTTGAACTTAAGGGGGGGGGGGGGGGGGGGGGGGGGGGGGGGGCAGCAGGAGGTTGAAGATGTAAAAACTGGGAACATGAAATTAAGAAAATATGAAAACTCTTCACTGGCTGCATAAGGGAACCATCGCAATCCCTCTTTTAAAGGCAGATATATTTGTATTGCCTGCTCCGAGGCCTTTCGTCCGCTGGGGTCGGAAACTCATCAGGGAGACACGGCTGGCTGTATCTGCGCTCCCGGCGTCAAATAGAGACACCCAGTTTTTACATCTTCAAATCTTCAACCTCCTGCCCCCCCCCCCCCCCCCCCCCCCCCCCCCCCCCCCCTTAAGTTCAAAGTTCTGCCAAGTCATTACTATGAAGACAATTTAGTTGTTGGCCTGCGCTTGTTTTTTTCCCCCACTATTAGATTGTCCGTCTTTGTATTTGTCTGACTTTATTCAAGTTTAAAAGGCTATGCCAGTCTTGAATAAAAGTTGCTCTGTGTTAGGTTTCCTTATGGGAGCAAAGACTACCCCACTTGTTTACTGTTTATTGTGTTGCTTTTCCCTGCCTCATTTCATTTCCAATTTCGTTTTGATTAAATCGAGGTTATTTGTAGTTTGTTTCTGTCTGTCTTTGTGTTTGTCTTTTGATCTCCCTTGTATCCTTGGGTGGATCCTCAGGCGTAAGCTCAAAGATTGCCCCCTACATTTTATACTAGTTGCATAATATCTGTAGTTTTTCAGCAACTTTTTTCCTCCCCACACTTTCGTTTGGTTTCCTTTACTACTCTTCGCTGGCTGCTTCGGGGGTGCTATTGGATTCTTTTTTGCACCCTTGGTGGTGAGAACACCACGGTATTATGGACTGTGGTGTGTCTCTATTTGACGCTGGGGAGCGCAGATACAGCCAGCCGTGTCTCCCTGATGAGTTTCCGACCCAGCGGACGAAAGGCCTCGGAGCAGGCAATACAAATCTATCTGCCTTTAAGAGGGATTGCGATGGTTCCTTATGCAGCCAGTGAAGAGTTTTCATATTTTCTTAATTTCATGTTCCCAGTTTTTACATCTTCAAACTCCTGCTGCCCCCCCCCCCCCCCCCCCCCCCCCCCCTTAAGTTCAAAGTTCTGCCAAGTCATTACTATGAAGACAATTTAGTTGTTGGCCTGCGCTTGTTTTTCCCCCACTATTAGATTGTTCGTCTTTGTATTTGTCTGACTTTATTCAAGTTTAAAAGGCTATGCCAGTCTTGAATAAAAGTTACTCTGTGTTAGGTTTCCTTATGGGAGCAAAGACTACCCCACTTGTTTACTGTTTATTGTTTGCTGTTCCCTGCATCTTGGCGCCATTTTGAATTGTTCGACGAACAAACCCGTAAATAATTCTTGATTTCAAAAAAGCATGAGAGAATCCAAAGAATCCATGAATGCGCATTGCAAGTAAAGTCCATAAGCTCTCATTTCGTATATCGCATGGCTATGATCTTTTCTGTACAAGCTTGCGACTATACGAAATGACTTGATGGCGCGGTCTCTTGAGCGAGCTGCCTTCTTTGTTCATTGTCGGCGTTCTGATCTAAATTGTTGTTTTATGAAATTCAGACTTCCCTATCGAAATCTTGTTAATAACTTCGTTTCTATGCTAGAGGCAGCCGAAAATATACTAGTCACATAAAGTTAAGCACAGTTTACATGTGTACCCGCATAATTTCCAAAATATAAAAGCCACGATTTTGAAATTGGGAACAGATTTAATTCATTATCTTGTTCCAACGTACATTGAATTTCATTGGGATCGAATGAACGGTTGTTGATTTACACAAAGTTCGCAAAATCTGTTCAGTTCACAAAATCATTTCAATAGTGGGTGTGGCCACCGCCATTGGCGAGACATTCCACGCAGCGACTCCTCATCGAGTTGACCAGTGTTCTGATGACCCTCTGAGGGATTCTCTGCCATTCCAGTTGCAGCATTTGGAAGAGATCCTGGCGGTCTCTGGGAGGTGGATGGTTCTCCTTCACACGTCTCCCCAACTCATCCCACATATGCTCGATGGGATTGAGGTCGGGACTATACGCCGGGGGAAGATCATCCTGTTGATGCCGGCCTGCACAATGAAGTTTTCGGCCACCCGGGCCCTATGTGGCCGAGCATTGTCGTCTTGGAAGACTGCCATGGGTCGTATATCCGTTGCATGGTCGGAACAACGAAAGGCGCCAGGATTTCATCCCGATAGCGGATGCCTGTGAGGTTTCCATCAATATGGTAGAGTGGTGTCTTGTGGTGGAGGCTGAAGGGGCACCCCATACCATAACAGATCCTCCCCCAAAGGGCCCTGGTCTGGCGAACAGCTGCATCAATGTAACGTTCACCAACACGCCTCCAAACTCTAGTTCGGCCGTCATTGTGTTCAAGACTAAACCGCGACTCATCATCTGAAAAGAGGACCTGGGACCACTGTTGTTGGTTCCATCTCACATGACGATGGCAGAAAGCTCGGCGAGCCAGCCTATGGGCTGCTAGCAGTCGTGGTCGAACAGCTGGGCGACGTGATCTGAGGCCGAAGTGGTGAAGACGGTTTCGTATGGCTTGACGGCTGAGGATGGTGTTATTTGCCATACGAAGCTGCCTTTGGATGCTGGTGGAAGTGGTATCCCGCTGCAATAGGGCCTGCCTCTCGATGAAACGATCTTCTCTGGGAGTAGTCTGCCTAGGCCGACCTGACCGTGGCTCTCTCTTCAACGCTGTTGGTCGCCCTAAAACGCTGATTCAGTCTAACAATAACTGAATGATGCACACCAAGTCGTCGCGCCACTTCAGCCTTTGCAATGCCATCTTGTATCCACGCAATCGCCCTGGTTTTGTCAAAGGTGCTAAGTTTTCTTCGTGGTGGCATGGTGAGAAAAGGGCTGACAGTAACCAAACCCCCGCGCGCTTAAACAGCCAAAAGAAGGGGCATAAAACTCACTTGAGAGACTGCTCTTGCACGGGAAAAAAGAATTTTTCATTTTACACATCTTGTGTCGCCAGCAAGCTTGATGCAAAACAGGCACAGTTAACGCAACTTTGCACTTTTTATCCGCGCGGTAACGAGGTCACCAAGACCCCCGTGCGCACTACCAGTTGACACAGGCTGGATTACACACTGCTGTGTGAGATTCCATCATTGGTTGCCGCATAACAAAAAAAAACAATGTTTTTTGAAGGATGAGACATTTTATCGAAAATCGTGTTAAAAGCACATGGCAATGGCCATGTGACGATAAGGCAAGTTGTGTTTTCTATCAAATTTTAAACGCAAAGTTCTCCACTTGGACGGCATCTTGGATAATGAAGTTTATATGTATAAAAAGAGCGAAATGCCAGCTTTTCAGTCATTACAAAATTATTTCATGCTGTTAAGTATTTTCATCGAAATAAAGGAAAACATGACGTTAACTCGTTAAAAGTGGGTTCATTCTCGGACTTTAATTGCCAATAACTTTACACAGCCACAAAATTGTCAGATATGATTTATTGCGTTTTATTCCTTGGGTTCTGAGGTTTTCGTCGATACCTAATATGTTTGGACACTTTGACCGTACGGCGAGCTAGACAGCGCAGAAACTGCGACAGATAGCACAACTTCTGTCATTTGCAGTCTCGCGAGGCTCATTTTGCCTGCGGCGCTGCGTTGTCAGCTTTGCGGTCCGGTCAAGCTGTATATAAGTGAGGCGCGCGGCGTGAGTGAGGAGCAGTGTTCCCCAGAGTGTGCGAGCAGAGTGTTGCCGAGAGCGTGACCAGAGAGAGTGCTCAGTGCGCTGAGTGCTGACTGAGTGAGATAGAGTTTCCCAGCATTCCTGGTTTGAGCTCCTTGGCATGGAAGAGAAATAAAAGGAGAAAAACTCCACTTCATCTCTGTGTCTTCTTGACTGGCTGTTGTCCCTTGGCTCCTGCATTTACCACCAACAGCCTGTCTTCACCTGCACACCCCTTACCCCTCCACACCTTCACACTATATACCATTGTCACAACAGTTGAGGTTATATAATAAAGTCATAACATCATGGGGGTATGCGCCAGAGTCATTCTTCATCCATATGGGGAAATATGCCAGGGTCATTCTTCATCAACATGATTCCTCCTTCTTGAGGAAAGATACTGTAGGCGAGGTGTGCCACCCGTCCCAGGCTGGGGTCAGGTCCGGCACCTCCGCCACCTCCAAACACTCACACCCGTGCCCGACGTGAGACAGGCAACCTGTCAACACACCAATAATAATAATAATAATAATAATAGTAATAATAACGTACATTTATAGATCGCTCTTTCTCACTAGAGCTCACAGCACTTTATAATATTTAATTATAAACATGTAAAAACAAAAACCACTATACAAAACCATAAACCCAGTCACCTCATCAATTATGACAAACATAGCAAGGGGGGGGGGGGGGGGGGTGGCCAACCAACATTGATACCACACACACACACACACATTGTCAGTTTTCAAGGGCAACACTTACAACACATAACGCAATGACACACCCAATACCAGGACAAAAATGTTTTCTCTAAAGAAAATTCCTTAAACAGATGGGTTTTGAGTGCAGAGCGGAAAGCAGAGTCAGTTTTGGCAGAGCGGATCGAAAATGGGAGAGAGTTCCAAACAGGAGGAGCTGCAAAAAAGAAGGAACGTTCACCATAGGTTTTTGTTGAAACGTGTGGCTTGCAGAGTGCGAGAGTGTCGGATGATGAGCGGAGTGTTCTTGCCGGTGTGTATATGCTAACCAGGTGAGAAAGATAGGGCCAGATCCATTGACGGCACGAAAACACATGCATGCAATTTTGTATCAAATGCGTGCTTCTATGGGAGCCAGTGCAGAGTGTGGACATGCAGGGTGATGTGGTCTTTACGGGGAACCCTCAAGACCAGGCGTGCTGCAGTATTTTGTAAACTCTGAATTTGTTGTGTAAGATCTTGTGGGCAATTTACAAGGAGACCATTGCAATAATCCAGACGGGGAGAGCACAAATGCTGAAACGAGAGTTTTTGTTGCCTCAGTTGAGAGGAAATGGTGAATTGTGCTGATACGACGGAGCTCAAAGTTAACCGTACGAATTACGTTCATGACCTGAGCATTCATTGTCAGATGTGAGTCAAGAACAACGCCAAGATTCTTTGCTGATTTTAAAAATGGAACAGTGGCTTCACCGACAACAAGCGAGTCCGGTAATGGAGCAGACAGTGACGTTCTTGGTGAAGAAATGACTAAAGCTTCAGTTTTCACATCGTTTAACTTGAGTTTGTTAAATGTCATCCATGATTTAACATCCTGAATACATGCTTGCATTGACTGAACCAGCTCGATGACATGGCTGGTTTCAGCAGACTTTTGTAACTATCATCTGCAAAAGAGTGAGACAGAACAGAGTGAGATGAGATGATATCAGACAAGGGTGTTGTATACAAAACAAACAAAACTGGGCCAAGGACAGAACCCTGTGGCACTCCATAGGCAATTAACGATGGGTTAGATTGGTAGTTTTGAATAGATACAGTTGGAGTGGAGTGCAGTTGGACAGGTATGATTCAAACCAGTGAAGGGCTGTGCCAGAAACACCAAACACATGTTCTAAACGAGAGAGAAGAATGCTGTGATCAATGGTCAAATGCGGCCGAGAGATCTAACAAAGTCAAAACAGAGAGTTTTCCTTCATCAAGAGAAAGCAGGAGATCATTTACAACTTTCATCAGAGCAGTTTCTGTGCTGTGATCGGGTCCATAGGCTGACTGATGGATACTTAACAGTTGGTTGGACGATAAGTGAGTGGAAAGCTGAGACAACACAATTTTCTCAATAATCTTTGACAAAAACGACAGATTGGAAACTGGACGGAAACTTTTCAGATCGTTAGAGTCCAGTGTTGGCTTCTTCAATAGAGGGACAATCGCACTCTTGTGAACATCAGGGAAAACACCAGAAGTAGAGAATCATTGATCATCTTTGTCAAAAAAGGCAAAACAGTTTCCAAGCATTCATAGAGCGGGGGGGGCGTGGGGAGTGGGTCAAGATCACAAGTTTTGGGAGCTGACTTTTTTTTTCAAATTACCAAAACCTCTTCGTTAGTGACAGGGCTGAATGTACAAAGTGGATCACCACTGAACGGTTTACCAAGTGGGTGCGCCACAGTCACTTGAGCGTCCAGATCTTTCCGAATTTTCTCAACCTTGTAACAAAAGAAGTCTGAAAACATATTTGGCAATGCAGACAATGGATAGATGGTGGGAAGCTGATTACTTTTAGTCCTAGCACACACAGAGTGTTGGTGATGTGATACAGTTCTTTGTTAGACTTTGCCTCCGAAATACTGGTGGTGTAGAATAACGTCTTGGCATTGTAAACAAGGAAAGTCACAAAATTCTTGGCTTTCTGATAGATCTGTTTGTGAACGATGAGTCCTGTCAGTCTCCACTGCTGCTCTACACATCTCTGCTCATGTTTTGCCTGAAGCAGTTCATCGCCGAGAACAAGCAATACTTCACACACTGTAAAATGAACTCCCACAACACAGCAGACTGCAGAAAGTTCTTTGGCCCAAAACTCCAGGCAACTGCCATGTACCATGTACCTCTAAAGGCTGTGATGCACTATCTGTGGTACACAGCATCACTATGCTGCCCATCAGTGAGCAAGAGTTAGTAACACACCAGCCACATGTCTGTATGACACCGGATTGTCATGTGACACAGTAGTGAGAGCGTCATTCGTTGACCCAACTGCTCTTGCAGAGGAGACTGTACCCTTACAAAGGAGCTGACCTGATTCTGCCCCTGACAAACTTGCTGGTAGCAACAATTACAGTTGACAGTAGGTGTGTGTAAAAGTGAATATCAAAGCAGCAATTATGGACAATCCAGTACAGGACCTCATCCTTGGGTGTTGTTAGGTCATCCTTGGGAGCCCACCTCATCTTGAAATTGTGTCAACAAATCAGATGAGGGCTTAAAAAAACTGAAACCTGACCTTACATTAGTAAAGTACTACAGTATGCAGCCCCAAACTCATCACCCCCCTCACAAGGGTGAATTTTTCAGACTGGTAGAGACCGCACACAACTTGTAGTCACGGCTCTACACTGGACCCGAGTTCTGGAAGTGGTACATAGGCTCCACTCCAAAGGCCACGCATGTGGTTGAGAGATGAAGACATGTGCTCTCTCTCTGCTAGGTCAGGGAAGTGGCAATCCCCCCCCCCCCCCCCCCGCTCACAACATAGTCACCAGGACGACGGCTGGCGCATGTCTCACAGTGGGGACAATGTAGCTTTTTAAATTTGCATAAACGCTGAACATGCTACATCTGAGGGGTAGTGTTCTCAAACCTTCTACACATTTTCTCACACTGTTAATGGTGGGGGGAAAACTGTCCCATTCCCCCCCCCCCCCCCCCCCCCCCCCCCCCCCCCCCGCCCCCTTTCCAGTTACTATCATCCCCTCCCCTCCCCCCCCTTCCCTTCTATAGTGACATCATTGGCTGTCATGTTTCTGTGACAGCTTGTCAATTAGACAGGCATCAGAGATTGGATATGTAACTACATATCATAGCACGCAAAAAGGGGAAACCAAATTTCCTCACTTCACTGCTCTATCAAGGCTGTGGACTGATCACCACCAGTGAACCAAGAACTCAGGGTGCATTATTAGATAGGGGAACGATCATCTCTCCAACTCTGAGATCCTGTGTAAGGTTTCACTGATCAACCTAGAAGAACTATCCTGGGTTGCCAGCCCTGTCCCTGGGTGTGCCTGCTATTGGACAAGCACAGCAGCCCAAGCAGATCAGCCTGCCTATGGAGAAGGTGGATCAGTCACCAGCAACTGGAGAGTGACCCATACTCCTCACTAACATCAGATAAGTTCTAATATTCCAAGTAGACTCCAACTCAACTCATCCAGAACTTGCCCTCTGTTAATGATGAGATAAAGTGGGGAAAAAAGTCAGCCCGGGAATGCCTTGGGGGAGCATTCTTTCATCTGTTGTCTCCAGTATCAAGATTGGCAACATTGTCAATTCAGTGAACCAGAATTCTGAGTCCTCTGTGTTTGTTGATGACTTTGTTCTGTACACAGTTGTGCCATCACACAGTGTAGACTCCACTTTGTGTGGACGGGATTTGACTGTGGGCTGAGGAGGATGGGTTTGTCTTTTCAAGCGCTAAAGCATGGTGTGTTCATTTTCACAGTTTTTGTCAATCTTTGCAATTCTGGAATCTGTCTGGATGGATCCACCATTCCAGCTGGAAGGAGGCCAGATTCTGGGTATTGTTTTTCATCAGGGGCTGAACTTTAAGTCACGTCCAATACTTGAGAATTGCTTGTCAGGGGGCACTGAATATTCTGGGAGTTGTGACACACACAGATTGGGGCGCGCTGATGGGAAAACTCTTCTCCATCTTAAACGGGGCTCTGATTCACTCCAAACTGGACTGTGGGTGTGTAATCTATGGGTCAGCCAGACCTTCCTTCTTCTTCTTCTTTGCGAATGCCTTGATCTATACCATCAGCATGGCCCTTGTGATGAATAGTGCCATTTTCTCCAGCTCCTGTAGATTGCCATAGAGCTTCATCATCAGAGCTGTCTCTGTTGGCCACACCTCTCTCCTTGGCAGCCAGACCTTCCTCCTGAAAGGTCTGGATCCCATCCATTATCGGGGGCTTCAACTCTGTTTGGTGTTTTCCGCACCACCCCTCTTTGTGGCCCATATGCTGGAGCATGGGAACTATCCCTCTCAAATTGTCGGCTGGGGCTTGCCTTGAACTACTGTTTGATCCCCTGAACCTCAGAACCCTGCATGTAACTGTGTTTGTGACCCCAAGTTTCAAAAGAATTTCGATGACCACTCCATTACCGTCCCATCCCTGGGAATTCATATTCTTCATCATTTGAACAATGCAGATGTAGACCTTAGAGTGGTACGTGATTTCTCCAAGTTTCTTGATGACCCACCATGGACTTTCTTTGCTCCAGGGATCTGGTTTGATTTGGCCTCATTGGTATGGAGATTCTGCTAGCTCCTTGGCGTCCAAGTCCTTTCTGACAGGTTGAGTTCCAAGTTTCCATCCTTCACAGGAGCTTTCACCTACAATTCCAAATCTGAGGAAGGGGTTGTCTCTGCTGTGTTTTGTGCAATGGATCCCCCACAGGGATGTTCTGAACATGTTCCTGCTGACAGCTCCGTCTGCACTGCTGGGTAGACAGCCTTTGTCCTGGGTCTTGAAATGGTTTCTAAATCAAAACAGAGATTTCCTCATTTTGTCAGACTCCCTTTTTGCATTGGAGGCCATTGCCAGCTGTAGACTCAAGTGCTCCCAACCACTGAAGTTGTTCGAACTGTACACCTCTCTGAGGTCAGATGGATGTAACATAGTTTTTGCTTGGGTTCTAAGCCATGTGGGCATTCAAGGCGACGAAGTGGTTGACGGGACTTGCCAAGAGTGCCACAGGGAAGGAGTTTAGCAGATTGTCTATCCCTCACACTGATCTGATACCCGGAACCCAGGCTTATGTTGGGGACCTCTGGCAAGAGGAGTGGAACTTGCAGAGGGATGACAAACTATTTAGGTCCGTCCAGGCCTGACAGAATTTTTATCATGTTCCCGTAGCGGCCATGAAGAGGAAGTGGTTTTGTGCCTGTATCCCCCACATAAAATAAGTAATTTCCGTGGTAGATTACAGCCAGGTTGGTTCTGCAAAACATTAGTGTAAACAAAGAAAAAAAAAGTCGAAAATTGCACAGATGCTGTGTGTATAGTTTTGGTGGCAAACTTTTACTAAGTAGGAAGTAGTCCCGCGCAGAAAATAAACAAACAAACAAACAAAATTTAAATTGTATCAGGGGATTTCTATTATTATAACATTCTAGGAAGTCTTTATTAGTGGTATAAATTAAGGAGTGCTCATTTAAATGGAAAGGAATGTTTTTAAAATAGTAATCTCTCAATGAGAAACAAAGAAATGATTATTTTCCGGGTAGGTGCCCATGTGACTTTTGTTTGGGTGACCATGTGGCTCTACCATTATTATTCAGAATGTGAGATTTTTATTGTGTGTTGTATTGGTAAGACTTGTGCTGACTTTGTCCATGTGTATTTGATCTGATTCTGAATTAGGGCAAGATGCTCTCAAAGATATGATGGGATTTGTATTCATTGTTTTGTATAATCCTTGTGGAAAACAATATAAATGTGCTGGTAAATAACAGAGAAAAAAATGGAGAAGTGAGATATCTGTTTGGAAATTTATGACCTTTGGGAAATTAATATTGGAAGGGCGCAGGAGCGACCAAAATGGGGTGATATGAGGTGTTGTGGGGAACACACCTCGTATCAAAATGTTGGGTACACTGTGACATGGAGATGTGACATAGTGTCGATAATAGGTATTGAGCAGGAAATGCTCAGTAGCATTCGGTGTATACTTTGTTTGATTTTCCTCATGGGAAAAATCTTGTACAGAAAAAAGATAGCACAGGATGACAAAGCAATTCATGACCATGCTGTTTGGCAAAATGGCAGGGTTGTGGAACATGTGGTCAGAGATAAAGGGAAAATTTCCATGTGGCATGGTGACATGCGACTCATTGACTGGTTTCCCTAGTAGTAAAAGCAGAGGACTAGGGAAAGTCAGTTTATTAGCATATTTATTTATTTCACATTGTTTTCATTTTTTTTTTGTAACGTGTCTTGATTTTGCAAGTGTATTTTTAATATGTTTAAGATGTTATGGTTTGTAGTTTAACTTTTCTTTTCAGCCATAGTTGTCCTTTCAGGATATGTGTAGCCGTTGATTTACTTGAAGAAATTAATGTGGAGAGATCAGACAGAAAAATCACTATGTTTTGTGCTTTTTCAGACGATTTTTTCTTTTGGCTTGAGACCCTTGGTTTTGTTCTGGTGGTCAGTACTGTTTTTCTTATTTAACTCCTGAAGGCTCTTAAGACTCATAAAGATTAAAAATTTCTAAAATCATTTTAAATTCTTTGAAAACTTTGATTCTGTTTGGAATTCTACATTCTGTAAAACTCTAAAAAGTTCTCTGGATCTCAGCTGTGTTTTTTTTATATCTCCATGTGTTGGTTATGGATAGGCCATGCTGTTGGAAAAGAAACATTTTGGGCTGATCTGTGAAGGTTTTGTTTCTTTTTTGTTTTCCTTTATTATTCTGGCTTAGTCCCTATTATTCAAATAAACGCTTTGTTTGTTTTCACTCTGTTTGTGGACTCCAGTCTGTTATATTGGACATTTTGTTTTAGTAGTTAGAAACAAAGATACTTAACAAATCATGCACCTTACCCAAAATCTCACCCAAGCGAAGGGAGGGTTATTAAGAGTTAAGTTCACTGGATTAAAGAACTATAAAACCAAAAAGAACACGGGTTACATAAAGTGGCGCCCAATGTGGGGGCTAGTGTTTGTTAAGAAGAAAAAAAAAAAAAAAATAAAAAAAATAAAATAAAGTAGATAATTAAGATTTCAGAAATATACTAGGGATAAGGATAAGGGTGTTATTAGCCGATTGGGAGTTGAGAGCCAGTTACAGATTACTAGGCAGAACCAGGGCAATCGGCCATTAAACCATCGCTGCCAATGGGGAGGATGCCGCAGAAGTTCCAGAGTTCGACACGGTCGGGGGTCCATCAGCAGACCAGAGCCGCGGCAATGCTGTGTCGACACCAAACCCGTACGCGGGTATGAGTGTCGAGGAACTGCAGCAAATCTGATGGAGATGACGGCAGCCCTGTCCAGACTCGCCCAGGAGCAGCAGCGACCCATGGATGTGAAGGTGGTGGCCCCCCCAGCACCACCACGACTCCGAATCTTTACAGGGCAAAGGCCCACCGGGAATGAAGTGTCCTTCCCTGAGTGGGAGGAGCAGACAGAACAGCTCCTGCAGGACAAGCTAGTCTATCACCGACGCCACACATCGAATAAAGGGCAGCTTAAAAGGACTGCCCTACCAAATAGCAAAGAACTGTCTGACAGGTGAGGAGGTTCTGGCTACCCTCAGACCGCGCTGTTTGGGGTAGTAAAGAACACGGATGATCTGTACCAGGACTTTCCGCCAGACACAGATGGCAAAGACTGAGAAGCCATCAGACTATTTAATGAGGCTCTGGGAGCATATACTCAGTATTAACAAATATACGAAGTTTAGTGATGCTGAGATGAGCCAAAAAGTGTTCAGCGTCCTTGTGAAGGGCCTCAACCAGAGACAAACTCGTCGCTAAGCTCAGAGCTTCGCAGTAGGTTCGGCCTTCCGGGAGAGACTACCCAGACACTACCTGAACTGCTACGGGTAGTTTGCAAGCTGGAGTTGGAGATGAGGAATCCACGCACAGTCGTAAGCAATCTACATACGGCAGAGGGCTCGGGAGGATAGAGACCTTGACTTACTGGCACAGAGGGTCGCAGAGAAGCTACTCGCGGCGGGTGGATTGGTTGGGTCAGCTGGGGTGCAGTCACGTCCCACACAGAGAAAGGCCAAAGGGACACTGCATTAAGTGTGGTGTGGTAGGGCAGCATTTTGCTAAGGACTGTCCAAAACCCACCGAATCGGGCGCTAGTCGCCGAACAGGAGGAGGCGAGGCATCGGATGCAGCAGTCCAGACGAAGGCAGGTGTTAAACGCCAATGGTCTGCTGGCAAGGGACAGCCAGTAGACACACCATTATCTCGTCCCCCAGTGCTGGACACTTACACCCAGGCGCAGGTACAGACAGCAGTGAACTGCAGACCAGGGACTCTTGACGCTGAAGCCAGTGAAGCTCAAGAGCAATTTCCAACTTATCATCCCTCCAGCACAGGAAGTGGAACTGCGGGGCCCCATCACAGGTAGTAGGACATCAACTGCTGATCTCCAGGTCCTCCGTAGAACCGCAGATACACTGCCCAAGCACCTGAGTGTTAAGTCTGCCGAGATCTTGGACATGTGTAAAGCAAAAAGTGTCAAGGTGATAGTTGAAAACAGGAACAGTCGCCACTCTGTTGTCATTGACTCTGATGTGATATTAGCTGAATTAGAATTTGCTAACTCAGCTGATCAGTGTTCAATGATGACAGCAGAAAGCACTGTTGAAGCACTGGTCGGTCCCAGTTGTGAGTCACCAGTACTGATAGATGAAAACAGACTTGTTTTCTTGTAGACAGTGGTTCACAGGTGACCGTAATAGCAGAAGACTTTTACCGTAGGGAATTGTCTAGGTTTCCTTTATAAGAACTAGACACAGGCCTGACTGTTTTGGGGGTGGGTGGTCAAAAAAGTTCCATATTTAGGTTTTATTGAAGTACCCATGTCTTTGCCTAAGATTGTTGCATGTACGGATGAGACAGTCATCACTTTTGCTTTAGTGTGCCCTGATACCATGTTCAGCACACACGTACCGGTGATAGTTGGCACCAACACTTTCAGGCTACTGGCAGAGCATTGTGAAAAGGCAGGAGGTAAGCATTTCTTCACTACCTTACCTATCCGTTGTGAGGCAGCCTTCGTGTACAGAAATGTAGCTGGAAAGCATGCAAGTGGTCTTTTGGGTACACTGAAAGTGAAGGGAACTAAAGTACAGATTCTAGCAGGGGAATGTGCAGAAGTCGGAGGGGTTATACATGGAACAGTGCTTCCACACAAACAGCAGTCCTCACTCAGGAACCAGCACAGATCACTTTACCCACAGGTTTACAAATAATATCTGGTAAACAACAGACAAACAAGTTGGGTCAGGTGAGGTTGTATGTCCAAAATACATCTGCACAAGACATTAGGTTGAAAATCAGGTAATTGGGGAGGTGTACACCATTACAGCTGAGTATGCCATTGACAAAGTGTTATCATCTTTAAATGATGTGGTTAGTGGGGAGGGTAAGGATTGTTCTGGGGATAGGCCTGCAAATGTCAACTCGCATGCATCGGCTTCACCATCAGAGTCTCGGACAGATCCTACACCTGAGCAGAATCCCATGACATTTAGGTTTGGGGCAGACACGCCATCAGATTGGCAGGAAAAGTTTCAAAAGCATCTTCAAGGGGTATAGGGACGTATTCATTCAGCATGACTTAGACATAGGGGGAACAGACGCTGTCAAACATGACATTGAACTGGAGGCAGGGACTGTGATCCGAGAGCGGCCAAGGCCTATTCCACATAGAGATTTTGATGAGGCGAAACAGCACATTCAGGAGTTATGGTCAAAGATAGCTATGCCATCCCAAAAATTGAAGATCTTTTTCTCACACTGAACGGGGCCAAATATTTCACATCTGTAGATCTAAGCAAGGCCTACTATCAGGTGCCTCTAACAGAAAGAGCCCAACAAGTTTCGGCCTTTACAACACCTTTTGGTCTTTTTCACTGGCTCCGTATGCCCATGGGTCTGAAAAACAGTCCATGTTTTCAGCGCCTAATGGAGAAAGTCTTCTGTGACATGAATCTGGCTGAACTCATCGTCTTTTTGGATGATGTTTTGATTCATGGAAGATCCCAGGAAGAACTTGAGGAGCGAACCATCCAGGCTCTGGAAAGGCTGCGGAAGTTCCAGCTAAAGCTGGATCCAGAAAAAAATGCATTTTCGGCACAACCAAAATTAAGCGTTTAGGTTTTATCATTTCTGGAGAGGGTGTGCGCCCAGACCCTGAGAAAACAGAAGCATTGACAACGTGGCCAGTCCCTCACATGGTAAAGGACATAAAGAGTTTCATAGGATTTGCAGGGTTTTATTGGCGGTTCATCCCACAATTTGCCACCATGGTGAAACCACTGAATGATTTGATGCTGGGCTACATTCCCAACCAGACTGCCAAGAAGAATGGCAAGAAAGCTACCCTAACTCTGGGTTCTGACATATCACACATGTGGAGTGAAAAAAAACACCAAAATGCCTTTGAGTCAGTCATACAAGCCCTGACTACAGAGCCCATCTTAGGCATAGCGGATAAAACTCAACCATTCACCCTACACTGTGATGCCAGTGGAACAGAATTAGGTCCTGTCCTATATCAAAAGCAGGAAGGGAAGGTCTGCGTCATCTCGTATGCAAGCTGGGGGTTGAATAAGACCGAGCAGAACTACCCTGCTCACAAACGGGAGTTTCTAGCTTTGAAGTGGGCAATGAGTGAAAAGTTTAGAGATTATTGTTAGGGTCAAAGGTCACCGTAGTTACTGATAATAATCCTTTATGTTATATTTTGAAAAATGCTCAGCTGGATGCCACAAGTCATCGTTGGTTGGCTTCACTCACATTATTTGATTTTGATCTGAGGTATAAATAGGGAGCTTTACACACTGATGTGGATGGACTGTCCAGACACCCTCAGGCACCCCAAGAAGAAGATGAAGAATACCAGCGAGTTTTGGAACAGACAAATTTTTTTCAGGATAAGGCCAAAAAATTTGAAGAAGAAATGGAAACTGTATCGCTGGATAAAGAAGTTCTGTGTGCCTTGCTCAAAGCAAGAGGAAGGTCTATGTCTACAGACCGTCGTCAGCAGACGAAGGTACTTGATGATGATGAAGAGGGGTACGCTGCCATTGAGCAAGTGCTGAAAGACCCAGCACGAATTTAGGATGATGTGTTGGATCCCCCAGGGTTTACAAAGAGATCAATTTCAAACGCAGAGTGGAGACAGCTACAGTTGGCTGACAGTACACTGAGTGTGGTAATTAGAACCATAGAAGAAGGGAAACAGTTAGATAGTAGTCAAATGAACCCATGTCCTCCAGAATTTAAAGTATTTGTTAGGGAACAAGCCAGACTAGAAACGATGGATAGGGTTTTGTACAGGAAATCTGTAGATCAAGGCACCATAAGTCACCAGTTGGTTGTACCACCATCTCACCGCAAAGGAGCCATGAAGGGAGTACATGAAGATCTGTACCACACACACTGCGATGATGCCCTGCAGCAGGCCAGGAAACGATTTTTCTGGCCATTCATGGCAAGGGACATAGAAAGGAAAATAAAACGCTGTGAACATTGTATCAGAAAGGGAGCGCATGTACAGAGAGCGCCAATGCAGTCAATAGAGACTAGCTATCCATTGGAACTGTTGTCAGTGGATTTTCTGATTATAGAGGTCCGGGGACAGAAACAAGATATTTTAGTGGTAATGGACCATTTTACAAAATTCTCCCAAGCAATTCTGACAAAGAACCAAACAGCAAAAGAAGTTGCCCGAGCACTCTGGAACAATTTCTTCCTTGTGTATGGATTTCCTGCATGAATACTGACAGATCAAGGAAGAGATTTTGAGTCCAAACTCATGAAGGACATTTGTGAACTGGCAGGGACTGATAAGTGTCGCACAACCCCATACCATCCGTCGGGAAATCCGGTAGAGTGCTGGAACAGAACCTTGATTGGAATGTTAAGAAGCCTTGAGGATTTTTAGAAGCAGGATTGGAGGAAATACTTGCGACAAGTGGTGCATGCATACAATGCACGGATACATGAGAGTACAGGCTTCAGCCCGTACCATCTATTTTTTGGATGCCAACCCAGATTGCCTGTGGATTTAGCCTTCGGGATAGATCTGGGAAAGAAATCATAAGTGTAGTACAACACAATACATCAAATCACTAAAAGAGAGTATGGCTGCAGCTTATGATCTAGCAAAAGCAGCTATGGAACACTCTGCTCACAAGAACAAAGTACGCTATGATGCAAGAGCACACGCCGCAGAACTAGAACCAGGAGACAGATGTTTAGTGAACAGAGTTGGGGCAAAAATTCACTCAAAGGTCAACGACCGATGGGAGCCTGATGTGTACACAGTGGTGTCCAAAAGAGATGGCCTACCTGTATATACTGTTCGAAAGGAGAAGGGCGATGGCGTTTTGCGCACCTTGCATCGTAACTTACTGTTTAACAGTAGGATTTCTAGAAGTGGAACAGAAGCCGCTGGCTGATAAGAAGTTGGAGTTTTCTCCATCAGAGAAAAGGAAAAGGGACACTCCAAATCAGGTCATTGATTATCATAGTCGGATCATGAGGAGGCCCAGGAGGAATTCCCTTCTGTGGAAATAGTCGTGACTGCTGGCCCAAGGGCATTGAGGCCAACAGCACCAAGCTTTGTTCCACAGCAGAAGAAACAAAAGGTAACAGAAGTTGCTGAAGAACAGGATCTGACAGCTGAGGATATTTCTCATTTGGGTGATGATCTGACACGAGATGGAGGAGATGAAGTCAACCCTCAAGGGGAGTTGAATGAGTCATCAGGGGACGCAGAGGCTCAAAGAGAAAATCCTTCGCAGGAGCCAGAGATCTTGGAAGATAAAATCCAAGAAAAGTTGATGTGCAGGAAGGACAATGGCGAGGAAGAAGGGAAATCCGACAAAAGAGATGTAGAGGAGGAAGAAAAGGCAAATCCCCTGCCAAGGCGTTCCACGAGAACAAGGAAGGCAGTGGAAGACTCATTTGGGGCATCAGGTCACAACAGAGAAACCCCCCAAAGAGGGACATGAGCTGGAAAAGGTCATGATCACACTCAAGGGTTACAGGAGCAAGGGGATACCATTCCGCTTGAAATCCGGTTTAACTTTATTTTGTGGGGACTTGGGGAAATTTGTAAAGCTCTTGTAGAATGCTAAACTTAGCTTTGGTAGATAGCAAATTGTACCAGTGTTCGTTCGTTCGTTCTTTAATTTAACGTCTATCCACCTAACAGTGATCTTAGACAGATTGTACAGTGTGTGTGTGTGTGTGTGTGTGTGTGTGTGTGTGTGTGTGTGTGTGTGTGTGTCCAGTATAGGTTGCACTCAAAAGAACTGACAGTCTTGTTACCACTTTTAGGCTGCCTCACATGGGATGGAAGGATGAAGAGATTGCAACAAACCATACATAAAACTCTCGTAGAAAAGAAAGAAGGAATCAGTTCAAGGGCCAGGTCTGAAAAAGAAGTAGTCTCTACTGTTGCTAATAATAATATTGTTTTCCCATTTTTCTGCGATTACCAAATGTTCAGGTTACGTGAAATTGTAAATTCCAATAGTTCAATCTATTTTTTAAAGATTTTCCATAAGGGTTGTGAGAAACTTTTCTTGCCAGGGGTATGTGTAAACCCCCACATAAAATAAGGAATTTCCGTGGTAGATTACAGCCAGGCAGGCTGGTTCTGCAAAACATTAGTGTAAACAAAGAAAAAAAAAGTCGAAAATTGCACAGATGCTGTGTGTATAGTTTTGGTGGCAAATTTTTACTAAGCAGGAAGTAGTCCCGCAGAAAACAAACAAAGAAAGAAAAAAAAAAACTAAATTGTATCAGGGATTTCTATTTATATAACATTCTAGGAAGTCTTTATTAGTGGTATAAATTAATTAAGGAGTACTCATTTAAATGGGAAGAGTGAAATGAATGAATATTTAATTTAATGTCTGTTTACAAGAATAGTGATTTTAGAGTAGTAATCTCAAATGAGAACAAAGAAATGATTATTTTCCGGGTAGGTGCCTATGTGACTTCCTGTTTGGGTGACCATGTGGCTCTACCATTATAAAAAAAAGAGCTACCACATCTCTAGCCAACCAGGACGTGACCATCACTCCCAACTTCATGTGGGAGAAGCATATCAGGGAGCTCACCACCAAGGCCACTAGAGCAGTGGGACTCATAAAATCCCAAAAGCAAGAACCCTGGGCTACACCAGAGAGCCTGATCCACTTAACTGGAGCCCTGGTGCGATCAAGACTGACCTATGGCCATGAAGCATTCTTCACTGCACCAAAATCCTCATGGCAAACACTCAAACGAGTGGAGCTGGCAGCACTCAAGCATGTTTTTTTGCGTCAGTGAATTCGCCATCAATGACCTTGTTTACCAGGAAGCAGGATGCTTCCCCTCAAAGACGAATGTCGCCGCAGAATTGCGAACTTTGAAGCCTGTGTCTCAGCGATAGGCACCACTGTGAAAGCCACCCTCCAGGACAACCCAAGCACACGGTATGCTGCCTACAGGCACTCCATCAAAGAAAGGAAGGCAGACCTCCACAGATGGACATCGCCCTTCAGTGACCATACCAAAGAAATCTGGGCAAGGGCCAACACCGGACCACATGACGTGGAACCAACTCCTACACATCCCCTACCACCATGGGAACTGAAAAAAACACAAATCATCCATCAATATGGAGGGACCACGCCCAAGAAAGACAACCCACTCTACTTGTCAACACTGGCAAAGAAAAAAAAAAATCAGAGTAGAATATGACCATCACCTAAAAATCTACACTGATGGCTCAGTGCTAGAAAACGGCGAGGTAGGATGCGCTCTGGTTATCCCAGAACTCAAAACCACCAAGCAGTACCGACTACCCAAAGGGACCAGCATTTCTACTGCCGAACTTTATGCCATCTTAAAGGCCTGCGCTACCATCAACAATATGCCACGACCTCCCCAGGCTGTGATCATCCTAATGGACTCCAAGTCCTCACTGCAAAGCTTGTCGACAGGGAGGATGAAGAATCGACAGGAGCTCCAAGCTGAAATCCTGTTCCTGGCTCACCAAATTATTGGTAAAGGAATAGACCTTACCCTGATGTACAGGAATCAAGGGCAACGACATGACAGACAGTGCCGCCAAAATCGCCACTAGAACTGGCCCAAGTCAAACCTACACTATCTTTGGCTGAAGTTACCGGCAAAGCCCGACAAGCCGCCTACAACATCAGGAACGACACTATGAAGGCCCAATGTGCCGAGCGAGGATGGGTGTTCATCCCCATGCAAAAGAAAAAACTCCACAACTCCGACTTCCCTGAGGACCTCAGTAAATTCTCCGACGGATCAGGACAGGATACCACAGATGTGTTCTCCTGGGCCTGACCTGCCAATGCGGGTCAGAGGCCTCTCTCCAACACGCCCTGAGTGACTGCACCAAACTCCCCATTGCCATGACCACCATCCAAGACTACAGACGAACACACCAACTACAGCTGCACGAATTTCTACTGCCGCACCCAACCCTAGGGACTCAACCCATGAGGATGCTCGCCAATGCCCTGACATCCTCTGGACTCGACATCTGGTTCTAACCCACCTCAAAAAGCAGACGAAATGAACACCAACAACTACAACGAAAGGAAACGACTTCAATGACTACCACCATCGAATAACAACAATGACCAACTGCACCACGAAAATCTCTTAAATCCAATGACACCAAAGAGACTGCTGTGAACGAAAGACATGTCCCTAAAAGCTTTTGCTATGAGGACGTAAAACTCAACTATTTCTAGCCCACCTTTTACTTAGATACAGAGAGGCCCAGCTGCACCCAGAACAAGCTGAGAGGGCTCTTGGGCTGCTCTCTGCCACTACCAGCAGAGGTGGGGACTGTCTTGTTTGAAACTGAATTTTCTACACTTGGTTTATATTGCAGGTCTCAGTATGGTATAGAGAAAGAAAAAAAAAAAAAAAAAAAAGAGAAATAAGTAACTAAATAATCAGTCCTTAAAGTTTTCTCCAAGAAGAAAAGAGTTGGAAAAGAAATGAAATTTGTACCTACCACTGCTTTCATGGCAGATAGACCATTTTTGCATTTAAGAACAATATTCTAAACATACTTGATGTATTGGGTTTACAGGAAATATCAAAAGTTAAACAAACGAAACAAAAGGACCCTTTCAATATAAAAACAATGAAGGGAATATCATAGGAACGTTAAGGAGTAGAGATGAAAAAACAGTATTACAATCAAACGAATCATTCAACCCCTTTGATGGAATACAGACACGGAAACAGCTTGGAAAGAGAAACGCAAGGCTGTAAGAATTTGATGGAGAGAAAGAAGCCTTGCCCTGATCCAACTATTAAAACTGACACAAATTAAAAAAAAAAACAACAACAAAAAAACTGAACAAGAGTAGAAAGAGTAGCTGAAGAAGCACGAGAAATCAAATGGCAACACTTTTGTCTGTCACTTAATTATGACACAACACTCACTTATTTCTGGCAGTTTTATAATCGCAAGAAAGGAAAACACAAATCAAACGCAACCCCAGATATCTTAGACGGGACACATGGGATCAAGAAGAAAGGGTTGGCTCTACGTTTCATTGAACAGAGTGATCAAAGAAATTTGGAGGAAAAGAGCATATTTGATCAAGTTAAACCAACACCTAGTGCAGACTGGCATTGATGATGAAATTATGTGAACTGGATGATGCAATAGCTAGATGCACTAAGGATAGTGCTCCAGGTCCAGACTTGTAGACCAGTCGACCGCAAAGGGCCATATCAGGGCTGTCACCACATTAAAATCAGCTCACAGGTCATTCATTCACACAATTCTTTAAAATACATCGTCTAAAAACAACCAAAACTTTGGTAAAAATCTTTCTACTGTAAAATCTCAGATCCGATGAAAAATGTTAACCTCTTTCAAGAACTCAAAGATCGCGTCTGGTGGGACATCTCTGAACAGGGTTTTCATGGAATCTGCTGTAAAATGTTTGTGTCTCACATCGTGCAAGTCCCAACACTCTAAAAGAATATGTTTCACTGTGAGTGGCGCATGACACGGAATGCGCCACGAAGCTTCTTCACTCTTTAAAAGGTAGGAATGGGTAAAATACGAATGGCCAGTGTGCAGCCGGCATAGAACTGTTTCTTCTTTACGACCGCCAGACGAAGATGAGAGGAACTCCTTTTAGGTTTGGACGGATCTGAAAGAGTTTATTATTCGTCTGTGTATTCCAATCCTCCTGCCAGGGTTCTCTGACATAATCGTTAATTTTGGGTTTCAGATCTGAGCAGGGGATGTATATGTTGGACATTTCTCTCTTGTGGCATTCTTGGCCAAACGATCAACCATTTCATTCCCTCGACCCAAGCCAGAAGAATGTTGTGTAACCCTCCACTTTCAACTTGGTAAAAAGTTCAAAGAAGTGTAAAAGTTCTGGATGCTGGAGGTTGCGGCCAGCTATGGCCTCCAAAGCCGAGAGTGAATCTGACAAAACCAGAAATTCCCTCTTCTTAGATTGTGAGATTATCCTCAGTGTCAGAACCAGAGCTGTAACTTCAGCAGAGTAAGCAGAAGCATCTGAAGGAATATGTTTTAACAGTATTTGAGTAGGAGCACCAGGGCAGTAGGCTGCACAGGCCACTCCATCTTCAGACTTGGAACCGTCAGTGAAAATTTTCTGATAGGATGAGACTTTCGAACAGAGCTCAGCATACAATGCCTTGTATGCCAGAGAACTGGTGGACTCTTTGCGAAAAGCTGCAAGATCAAAACAAATCTCTGGTGTGAAAAACGTCCATGGAGGTTGATCTGGAAACTTGGAAAAATCAGACACAACTCCTAGGTCTAGACCTGCATTCGCACGTGAGGCTGCATACGAAGACCAAATGGTGGAATACAGTTAGGGTTGTTTTCGAATTTGCTTTGAAACTGATGGGTCAAAGACACAGTCATAGGCAGGGTTTTCTGGTTCTGAGAACAGTCTGATATAGTAGTTCAAAGATAGTTTCAGCCTGCGGTTGGACAGTGAAGGTTCACCTGCCTCTGCTGTACACAGGGATGGTGCGGAATGCTCCAAGACAGAGATGAAGCCCTTGATGGTGGATAGGGTCCAAGAGTTTTAGATAAGACGGTCTGGGAGAGCCGTACACAGCACAACCATAGTCCAGTTTGGAACGGGACCAAGGCTCTGTAGAGGTGCAGCAAAGTTTTCTTATCAGCGCCCCAGTCAGTGTGTGCTACGACCCGCAGAATATTCAGAGCTTTCTGGCAAGAAGTTTTGAGGTGTTTAATGTGGCTGAGAAAGTTGAGTTTTTGGTCAAAAATAACTCCAAGGAATTTGACTCTGTGACAGCTGGAATGGGGAGATTTCCCTATTTTGATTTCAGGATCTGGAAAAAAACTGACGAAAATTATGGAAGTGAATGCACTGTGTCTTCATAGGAGAAAAAGTGAAGCTGTTTTCATCCGCCCACTGATGAATTTTATCCACACAAAGCTGGAGCCTGCGCTGGACACTCGGGTACAGGCTTCCAGTTGCGTAGAAAGCAAAATCATCCACAAACAATGAGCAGTCTGAACCCTGCTGAACTGACTTGACAATGTTGTTAATCTTGATGCTGAAGAGGGCAGGAGACAGTATGCTCCCTTGTGGAACACCCAACTCCTGCTCATGAACATCAGAGAGAATGGTGCCAGCCCAGACCTGAAACTGTCGGTCTGCCAAAAATTTGAATGAAAAGTGGAAGATGACCCCGAAAACCAAGATCATGGAGATCATGAAGAATTCCAGATTTCCAGGTGGTATCGTAGGCTTTCTCCAAGTCGAAGAATATAGCCACTGCGTGGTGTTTGTTCAGAAAGGCGTTCTGAAGCGTAGATTCCAGATGGATCAAATGGTCCACTGTAGTATGATGTTTACGGAAACCACACTGTTCTTTCGCCAGAAGGCCGTCAGTTTCGAGTTTCCACATGAGTCTCTAGCGTTGACCATTTCCTCCATCAGTTTACAGACACAGCTGGTCAAAGCTGTTGGATGGTAATTTGACGGGTTGGAGAGATCTTTTCCAGGTTTGGGAATAGGAATGATGAGGGCTTTTCGCCAAGATGGTGGAAAGAATCCAGTAGTCCATACATGGTGTATACATGTAGCAGGATGTGCAGACCTTTTTGCGGAAGATATTTCAAAAGTTTATAATGGGATTTCATCTATACCCGGAGAGGAATCGTTGCAAGAAAGTAATGCGGATTTCAATTCGTTTCAAGTGAAAGGAAGACTGTAGTCTTCCATGTTGTCTGACGAAAAGTTGCAGGATGATTTTTCTTTAAGGGCTTTGTTTTTGACAAAACTGGCTGACTTGTTAGAAGAGGAGGAATTCTTTTCAATGGTAAAGCAAGCAGATTAGCAACTGCTTTTTTCTCTGTTATTAAAGATTCAGAAAACTTGAGATGTTCACAGTGGGGCAGGTGTTCTTCCCTTTAATTTTCTTGATGATTTTCCACACTTTTTTCTTCAATGTTTTGGATGTGAGACTTGAGCAAAACTGTCTCCAAGATAATCGCTTACTGGTCTTAGATATGTGTTTGGATTTGGCCCTCAGTTTCTGATGCACTCGGACATTGGGCATTGAGGGTCTGCAAGAGACCCGACGTTGAGCTGTTTTACGGGTTTTGTTAATTTCTTTGCACTCAGAATTGAACCAAGGAACTTTTGGCATTACGGGCCTCTTCTTGGAAGATGCCTGGATGGCTGACTTTGCGCAGTTCAGTATGAAATCTGAAAGACTTCCTGCCGGATTGTCACTTTGCAGGATCTTGTCCTCCTCCAGATCCATAAGAAAGTTGGTGGCAAGAGGTCCCAGTCTGCTCTGCTGAAATCGAGGCGTTCTGGCAAAGACTCACTCTCTGCATTCGTACACCGAAGCAACACAGGAAAGTGGTCACTACCATGCAGGTCCTCATCAACCTCCCAAACAAAATCCAAAAACAAAGATGGGTCACAGACAGAAGGATCCAGACAAGATGTGGTGCCATTAGCAGAGTGAAAGTAAGTTGGTGATTTCCTATTCAAGACACACAGATCAAGCTCCGAAAACACTTCCTCTAAAAGCAGACCCCGTGGTGAAGATCTCTACTTCCCCATAGAGGAGAGTGGCCATTCAGATCACCCAACAGCAGGAAGGGTCGAGGAAGCTGCTCCAAGAGCGAAATGAGGTCACGTTTGGTGACGCAGATGTTTGGAGATAAGTACAAACTACAGATAGTAACTGTTTTGTGGAGAGTAACCCGAGCTGCCACTGCCTGAAGCGGAGTCTGCAGAACAACTGGGCTGTACAGAACAGAGTTGTGAATGAACAAGGCACTCCACCACCAGAGCACCATGTTCAACAGACTGCGCAGGTAGATTTAGAAAACTGTAGCCAAAGTGAAAATTTTTTGTCAGACTTCAGAAGAGTTTCTTGGAGGGCAACCAGCATCGGCCTAGCCTTGCAGCGCAACAGCTGCAATTCTTCATAATTGGAAGACAGTCCCCTGATATTCCCATGTATGATTGAATCCATTGTGGATGAGTCCATCATAAAGAAATATGTGAAGGAAAATAAATCTCGTAACTCTTCACAGCAAGTTCCTTACATTCCATATCAACATCATCTAGATCCGAGAGAACTGCAAATCTGTTGACATTTCTCTTTGCTTTTTTCTCTCGATCTGATAAAATTATATTCGGCGCTTTCTTTTTAGGCAGTGACTTGGTCTTTCCTCCAGAACTGCCAGCTCCCTTGTTGACAACTGTAGGGTGCCCTTTGGAGGATTTTGAGGGGGTGGTCTTGTCTTGCACTTCAACGACTTCAACTCTCTGCCACCCTGAAGGGCCTGTAGGTCTTTTGCCCCCTGATGATCTGGGGGCGGGAGTAGGCTTCGAAGACTGAATCATATCTGAAGGCGATGACTGCTGGGGTTCATCGCATGCAGTGGTTCTGCCTGAGGCTACAGAGTTGGTTTCTGGCTTCTCTCGGCAAGCGAGGACTCTGATGCCGACTGTTGTTGGCTTCTTTACTGCAGCTGCAAACGAGAGCCCAGCAGTTGGGTTGACTTTTCATAGCAATCTTTTTCGCCTCAAAAAACGGGATTCGGTGTTCAGTCTTTTTTCTCTGAATTTCCTTTTCCTTTAACCAGTTTGGGCAGGTCTTCGATGATGATGGGTGCTTGCCTCCACAGTTGGCACAGAGTGGTGGACTGTTACACGCACCCTGGTGGACTGGCTGGCAGCAGGTACCACACACCTCTTCTTCCATACATCTATCCCTCACATGGCCGTACCTCTGGCACTTGAAACAGCGCAGAGGTGACGGGATGTACAGCGACACTGAAACTCTCAGGTAGCCCACCGTAATCGACTCTGGGAGAGAAATAGAGCAGAAGGTCAAGAAAAGGGTGTCAGTCGGAACCCTGTCATTGCCTTTACGCACAAGCACACGATGAACGTGGGTCACTCCTTGCGATGCCAGTACTGACTTGATTTCAGCCTCCGACACTCCTCTCAGATCTCTGCACCGGATTACTCCCTTCGAAGAGAGTTCAGAGATTTGTGTGGAGACACCCTGATCGGTCGATCCACCAGCATTGTCGATTTAACAGCATCTCTGAGTGCAGCTTAGAAGAGCACTCAACCAGAAGAGACCCATTCCTCAATCTCTTGACACTCTTTGGCTTCCCGCTGAGGCCATTGATTCCCTTTGCAGTCGCAAAAGGACTTGGGCCCGACAGAGGTCTATCCTCATCTGCTCCCTCCACAATCAACCAGCTGGGCCAGAAGCCTGAAAGGGCTCTCGTCTCATGTTCTGAATCCGTGTCCGTATCCGTTTCAGGTCCCAGACAAAGTACGCTAACCAGATAACAAACAGTTCTCTGAAGAGGACAGAGCCCATCTCTTCAGTCTCTACCCAGAGAGTTTCGATAAAGGATATGTCCCAGAAAACTGGACACGGAGGTGAAAGCTTTACAAAAAAAAAAAAAACAAACAAACAAAAAAAAAACCCACAACCAATGTTAAGTAGGCACTCATGGTCTGACCAGCGTATTGGGCTAATGTGTTGGTCAGAAATATGCTAAGTCATAGCCATGAGACCCTCTTCTTCAATTTTCTCATCTCAGTTGTTAATTCCTTTATCCATTGGCTTAAATTCATGCATAGTATGGTCTGAAAACTTAGTGGATGTGTGTGTAGTGTATAAGGACTAGTCCGCAATAGTGATGCCTCCTTGATGAAACTGGATCTGAAACTGAAACTTTACCAAAACCAGGAAAAGATCACCATCAGTTAAATGGCTACCACGCACTCACTATGCAAAATACAGTAGTAGGAGTATGTCAAGTTTAATCAAACTCCATGGAATGCATTAAGTGAGAATGTTGCATTTTTTTTTCCCTTTTGGACCTTGAGGTTTTAATCAAATGCACTCGTGTGTTAACAGTAAGTTTTACAAACTGATGAATCACTTTTGAAACACACACACACACACACACACACACACACACACACACTTACTGACTAAAGAAACATGATTTTGAATCTTTTTTTTAAAACAAGGTGCAAAAGAGTACAATTTTATGTAATACACAAAAAACAAAATATTTGACAAATGTCTTTGTCAGGTGTTAAAAACAACAGGCATCAAGAATGGAGAAACTCCCAGCATTAGTCCACATGAAAATGAGTATTAAAACAAACCTTACTTTGCACCTGTTTTTATATGTGTGTGTATTTTGGCTTGTTTTCAGTAATGCTGCAGTCTGTTCCAGCCTTCATTCTCAACATATATTATCTTTGATCTGCACTCAACATCATGCCCTTTTTTTTAATGTGGTTTTGGGCTTCCTGTAGAAGTTTGATAAGCAGATATATGAGTAGATGCCAGCTAGGTTTGTTTCCATACATCTGAGTTTAGAAACTCGTCCTGAAGGTCAGTGCAAGGATAAATATACACAAGTTCTTCAATATTTTGTGCTTATCTCAGGGCTAAAATGTAGGTAACTGAAATTTATAGATGTCAGAGAACTCTCGGGTATGGTTTTGCCATGTGATAATGTGTGTGAATATCTTTTGTGTTGTTTTATCTAAAGAGATTGTCCTGACCATCATCTTACATCGAGGTACAGGGACTAAGGCAAGGATTCTTAGCCACAGAATACTTCTTTATGGTTTTTGTAAGCCATGATTTTCACAAGCACACACACACACACACATACACACACACACACACACACTTCCCTCATCAAACACAATATTTTCCAAAATTTTGGTACTCACACTAACATGCATGCAATGCGTGCTCTAGCCAAATCCACATCGCATTCTGTATGCAGACAGCTCTGAAATGCCAGTTTTTTTCAAATGCAGCCCACTGACAGTTTCTGCCAGTCCCATTTCAGACTCTTCGACCACTGTCAGTCCTGTGACACTTAAGGCCCACTATTCAATGACTAAAGGACCATTACTTATACAAGAGATATATTACTAAACAGCAACCATGCAGACTTCTTACATGACCATGTCACAAATAAATCACAATAAAAACAGGTTCTTAACTTGATTTAATAATGAAAAGAAGAATCCAATACATGTTTATATTTCAAATACATTAGTCGAACATGTTAATGCCTTACACCAAATCTGCATGCAACACATAAAAAAAAAAAAATCATACTGCATAGAACTTATGAGTAAAAACAGTAACTGACAAGCTTACAGTCTTTTTCATGCAGTAACACATTCTCACCACTGTTATGGATGTTGATGGCTCATTGGGTACAGACACATTTTAAATCTGATTTTCATGCAACTGTGAAGCAGGTCGCAAACCAACCAAAGCCTCATCAGTTGCATCATTAAATCTTGTATTCGGTCATAACATTGATAAAACCACAGGTTCTTGTTTGGTTTGCCATGAACATCTTTGAAAAATGTTATAGGATATGTAAAACCTATGCATCATGAAAAAGTACATCATGGTTATATGATGAATATAAAATTTGCTTCTATTATTGTATCATGGCTACCTACGTGGTGATTTTTCAACACTACTAATCTCATACTGAAAAAAAATCAAAAGTCACCTCAAAAAAAAGGTTTTGTCCAGGAAAAGCAACAAACAACATAAAACAGTATACAATGAATGACATGGCAGCTAAACCACTGAAATCCATACGGCAGATAAGACAAGGCAGTGCTGAGGGTGCCAGCTATTCCTCTTGATTTCTCAGTCCCAGTCTTTTAAAAACAAAAAAAAAAGAACAAATATTAATGGAAGATATATAGAAGTAATAAATGTGTAAAAGGCTCTATGGCAAAAAAAATTTGCACGCATACAAAAACAGAAAATGGACAGCTGGAGTCTGTTCTGGACAGTGTACATTTTTTACCATTTAATCCTGAGATTATAACAACAAAATCCCTAACATGCCATTAATAACACAGGAAAAAAACAACCAAACAAAAATGACAAGAAAATGATAAAAAAAAGGCAGAAAAACAATACAGAGTCAAAAATAAAAACGGGTAAAGTCAAATATACTTACATAAATGAGACAGTTAATCTTCCAGATGGTGGAGGAACTATCTAGGCTGAAAGAACCCTCCGTATACCTACAGGAAACTCATGTATTCATGATAACAGGCATATACCCAATAATTACAGGTGTTTTAAACAGTACACTGAGCATATACAAGGTAGTTTCCTGACAAAAATGAGCCTAAGATTAGTGTTTCATAATAACACAAAAAAGTGCCCCCCCCCCCCCCCCCCCCCCTGAAAAACATGTAATATTTGTTGTATGTAGTATTAACCCCCCCCCCCCCCCCCCCTCCCCCCCCCGAGTTCATTATTTTCTAGATTACTTTGCGGAGGCCCTGTCAATAATAATAACAAGATAAGGTGAAGACAAATTCTTCATGAGAAATGAAAGAAAACCTACCACTGTTCGTAGCCGGATATTACATGAGCTGCAAAAAATATGGGCAGCAAATTTGTTATTGTTTGCAAGTATGACATAGTTAAGTTTCTCGCCAAACAGAGAATTTAATATATATCACTGTAAACAGACTCAAAGAGTTTTCATATGTCATTGATCAAGACACTTGCTAACAATCTGAATCAGGAAAACGTTTCGCATGCATGAATTACTCGCAGAAGACAACTGACATCTAACCGCAGTCTCCCAACTAACATGATTTTGGACTGGAACCGTTTCTCTTTTTATCCATGCAATAGAAATATTGCACAGCAAGAATTTTCAAAGCAGCCTTTTGAACACCTACTGGAAAATAAAAATATTTCTAATCAATAAGCAGAGTCTAATATCTTATAAAACAAACAAACAATCAACTACCATCTTTCAGACTCCAACCATCTTCTTTCACACTGTTTTCTCTCCTCAATCACATCTTTGATTACACTTTTAACAACAATTTCACCCCATTTCACTTGTCCACCACTACTGGTCACACAAAAATTCATGAGTCAGTGTATTTTCTGTCACCACACAGCTCGATTTGGAAGCCATCTTAGTATGCAGAATTTCATGTTGGGCCTTCCCTGCTTTCCTGCAGCTGAAAAGATGGTTGGTTGTTTTTGTTTAAGATCTAGCACCATAAATGGCAGTGATAGTATATTCAGCAAGACTGTGGTCAACTTAGTGGCCCAGGTGCTGCTAAATCCACCACGTCAGACAGTGGTATGAATGTGACTTAAGTCGATCAAAACATGGACAATACTGACCACTTCAATGACTTTGGTCATGTGGGGTGGGGGTGGGGATGTCCGGTCTCACTGCAGTGCTGGTAAGTGACCTACATGTTTGGTCACAAATATTGGAGACACACAGATATTCCCAAGTCAGTTTATATACTTCTAGATGTTTTATAAAATTTCGAATGATTCTGACTTGCGGAGAATTTGGGGGGCATTTTCTTTAAACAATAATCTATTTACAAGCAAAAACCTAATTGATTTGAAAGGGAACATTTTGTTCAACACAATTTAGTATATAATACAGTTAACCCCCTTCAGTGCCATGTTCTGTTTTGGTAGATTCCCCTTGTTTGCCATGCTATTTTTGGCTGTGGAGGCAATAATCACAAAAAATTCAAACATGGAAACTATTGCAAAAAAGTGGACATAACATTTTTTTTTCAGAAAGGAAAATGAAGAGAGTTTTAAGTTTATGTAACATGTTGGTTAGTAATAGATTTACCATACCGTGAGATAAATACATTTTTCATACAGTCGGAACGTATTTTATACAGGGTTAGCAAAAACTGAAGAATAAAATCAGAAAGTAAATGGGAAATCAAAATAAATGTTTCCCTACCTTTCTGGAAACAATAGCCCTGAATTGTAATCCAATATTCTGGAATAGTACACACATTCAGTCAGGAATTCACACAGGCATTTTTCTTTGCATTGCAGTCAGCACATCGTTACCCTCACTTCAGATTCTGAAAAGAAAAAGCACTGATTTGAAAGAAAAAAAAACTAATAAGATAAAATGTAAAGTACACAAAAATATGTTATATACAAAACTGAAGTATACTGCTTTTTTTCTTGCACTGTAGAATTGGTAGTGCTTGGTGGTGGTGTACACTCTGAATCATAGGTCTGGACACAGGGCAGGGTAAGATAGGCACTGTGCACACTTATATACAGTCTATGTTCAGATGCCATGCTTTGTGCACACCTTGCACTTCTTGCTGTTGCCTGCTTACCTGTCATTTGAGCGATTCAGCAAGGAAAGTGCTCATACATGCTGGTTTTATCGACAAAATGCTGAACCAGAGTGTCTGTCAAGAACAGCTCATAGTAGTGAACTGGCATTGCTCCCCGAGGTCTTTTCTCAAGGTTTCGCTGTCCTGTAAACTGGAGGATCTCTGGTGCTTTCATAGGCTGGACAATAAAAGCATTGTCAAGGACCACACCTGTGCAGAGGGACACAGGTCATCTACCACATACAGTCCTCCTCTCCTCCGACCTGTGACAGAAAATGTACATATAAACCAGCCACAACTCGCATACACACACACTCTCTCTCCCCCCCCCTCTGCTTCTTTCTCCCCTTTTCCACACATGCAACAAAATCTCTCTCTCTGTCTTTCTTTTCTCTCTCTCATACACACTCACTCACTCTCAAACACACAACACAGTCATGACATAATCACAATAATGCCTTCTCTCTCTTGCACTGCCATGCCCCCTTCTGCCACGCCCGCTTACTTTGCACTCACTTCTACATACACGCCTAACACGAAAACCCTGGAAAGGAAAGAGCACAACTGCACTGAAGTGGGAAAAGTACCTTGCTTGTGGGCTATACCTGGTCCCCTGATTTGAAATAATCTCTGCCACCAGCTCTGCCACAAGCTGGCTTGCCCCTCTCACCCCACCTTCTCCCAGCCCCCACCTCTGTAGCTGATCAGTGGACTATGACTGGGATCAAAATCTTGGTCAGCCACAGAGCTATCTTCAGCCTCTTGCTCTGCTCTCTCCTCTCGGCTTGCTTGCTGTCTCACAATGCAAGCGATACCTAGCTCTACATCACCACTACCCTCCTCCCTGCAAATCGCCAATCTCACCTTCATCACTGTTACATGCATGAAACTCTGGAGCGGTTAGCTCCAGATGTTGTACGTTGAAGATCAGAGGCTCCTGAACATGGCTGCTGTTGAATGCGAGTTCATTCCTTTACTTTCTGTTCTTGTCTTGTACGTGTCAGCACGCACGTAACATGGTGGTAGCGCACCTAGAACTTGACGAAAATTCTGGAGAATGGGCTTCATGTTAGCAAAGTTCTGATGAAAATCAAGATTATTGTTGTGAACTCATGACGTTTCGTGACGTCATCATCGTGATCAGTGACTAACTTCAGTAAAACTATTCTCAGCTGACTCACAAGCTACATACTGATACTACTTCTTTGACGATGTCGAACTCTGGTGAAGGGACTCGGGCAGCACAAGCTGCTGGGCCACTTCAAGGCATCGATACAGGCTCATCAGTGAACATGATTCCAGCAAAATTTGCAAGAGACATCAAACCAACAGAAAGATCATGAAGATGTGGAACATGAAAATGAAACCAGTTGGCAGGTCCACACAAAACATCACCAAACCAAAGAACAATAAAATGTACACGGTTGACACTATCATATTTCAAAACAACCTCACACCCCAACTTGGACTACAGACTTCTCAGGAAATGGGCCTGGTCGACATATGAAAAGAAAATGTCATTCAAGTCGCCCTGCTACACTCGTCCCCAGCACCTGACAAACATCAAGATGTCTGCGACGGCATACTAGGAAAACTACCAGGCCTTCAACACTTGGAAGTGGACCCACTGGCAAAACCTGTCATCATGCCAGACAGGCACACACCAATAGCCATACGGCCACAGCTCAAGAATGAACTCGACAAGATGGTCAAAGGAGGAGTGATTGCACCAGTCACCGACCCACACACACCTTGGGTCAGCCAAATTGTGGTCACCAAGAAAAAACCAGGAGGTTTTATGCATCTGCACCGATCCCCGGAGCGTAAAAAGGCTTTGAGACGAGAATGATGCACAATGCCTGGACTGGAAGATGTCATCCATGATCTGAGCAAATCAAAGGTTTTCACCAAGGCTAATCTATCCTCTGGATTCTGGCATGTACAGCTCGATGAAGAATCAAGCTTCTTGACATGTACAGACATGTTTTGGACGATACTGCTGGTTACGACTACCCTTCGGCACATCAGTGTCATCAAATCTTCCTTTGATAGAGAGAGGTTTTAGCGTGCACATTGCATGTGCGTGCGTGCGGGTCTGCGAAGCAGCACCAGCAGCAGTAATAACAGTGGTTTGTGTTGCTGGTCTCGAACAAGATTCATATTTGTCTTGGCTGATTCCTACATCCAAAATTCGTACAGACGGTGAGATAGACAGACAACCAGCTAAAGAGACAGAGGTTGCTGTGGATTTTCAATTTGTTTGAACTTCAAGACTACATTCACTGTCTAACAAAGAGCAGGTGAGAAAGCTTCCTGGCTTTATTTTGCCTTTCATCCAAAAAGAAAAGTGTGTGTGTGTAAAATATTAGGATTAACTCATTAAAGCAGCTCTAGCCGTGGTAATGGTCACACGGTCACGACGAACAGCTTTTGGTGTCTTTTCAAAGTGGCGGTGCAAAGAACAAGTGCTGTACGCAGTTGGTGAACTGTTTGGGCCTTCTGTCTTGTTAGCATGACAATAATTTACTTCACTTTACTTTCGTGATGTTGTTTGTAAATAGCAAACGAAGATGGTGTGGCTCGAAACTTCTCAGATTATAGTGTTTGAAATCTGTGCCAGTTTTGCTGTTTATAGACATTGTGGTTTTATAACGGTTTAACTTTACAACACGTGTAAGTTAACGCAAAAAAAAACGCATGCCAGAAAGAGCAAAGCTTTGTCCAAAGAAAAGAGTTGTTTGTCTCTGGTCACACGTACGTACGACCCTACCTAATTTTCCCTGCCGACCCTAGACTTTTTTTTTTAAAATTCTCCTCACACACACACACACAGAGACGAAAGTCGATTTTGTGGAAGACCTAAGTACCATGCTTTTGGAAACTACAGTAAATTGACGCTGGCAGTGACATACTTTTATTTTAGCTGCAAGTGTACGCCAGGATTGCAAACACAATTTGAATTGTCTTTCTCCTTCTCGAGACAAACTGTTTTCTTCCAGCAGAAGATTTTGTAGTTTCTGTGCTGAAAATTTTTTTTTTTTTTTTTTAAAATCTGACCTACGCTATTTTTTCAGTCATGTTACCAGAAACAAACAATATTTTTTGCCGTTGGTAAGGGCTGCGTTGTTTAGCAGAGTAGTATTATTATGCAGGGTCTACTTGTGAAGTACTATTGGTTAAAAAAAAAGGGGGTGGGGGGTGGAGGGAATACATAGCAAAGACATCAACACGCCGATAAAATAAAAAAGAATGGATGATCATTGTTCACACCCAGGTGGTCGCCGTGTTGATGGGCGTGGACACTGAGTAGCGCTTCGTCCCTGTCTGTCTTCTATGGAAAGAACTCGCAGACTGTCGCCTTGTCGATTCTTGTAAAACAGATCATTGCTGTCAGAAAGAAAGAACTTCTTGCTGTCTCTAAGAAAAATTTCTTTTGTTGTGTCAGAACTCTTTATGATCTTTTCTCCGATGTACTTCTTCAGTTCATCTATCTTGGCAGCATCCATGTCGTTCAGAGACCAATCTCAAAGTGAACCCCGAGAGAACATTGTCGGAAATTTATTCTGCCATCATTCGAACTGTTCAGTTTATACTCGAGCCAGATTATAATGAACCCCACTTTGCATTTGCGTAGCACACTGACTGGATAGTTTGGTAGATCCGTGCATTAGTAGATCTGCACAGCAATATAGGTCTCCATGTCGATAGATATATGTATAAACTTACTTTATTACTGAGTTGTCTGGTTTGATTGTTTTTTTACTTTTTTTTTATTTATTTTTTTTTTTTTTGCTGTACCAACCTCTGCACCACCTCAGAAGCAGTGCACCCACGCCGCTCATTCCGACACCCTTTCCACAGCCACAGCCCGGTGGGCCCCGCCGCAGCCCCGGCACTCCACAGGGAGCAGTCAATGTCAAGTTGTTAAGAGGTAACCCACCGGAGGAGACACTGCACTGCTGCCGAGTCACTTGGGTGGTGTTCAGTGGCACCTGTTCTGATCTAACATACGCAGGATACCACCTACTAAGCCCCCTACTGACATCAATAATTGCTCAGTCGTGGAGCGATGTGAGTGAGCTCTCCCTCCAGAAGGCGCCACCACGTCCGTCCAACGACAGCCCCCATGGACTCGCCAATACCGGTGACCCTGACGGAACCAAACCAAGGCCACAGATGTGGAGAGGGCATCAAAATTGAGGTCACCATGAGAGCAGGGCATGAAGGGCCACAGAATTTGAGACTTTTTTTTTATGCTGATCGATGAGAGAATGAGGATGATTAAGATGATGCTACAGATTTCCATTTCGGTCTGAGACTACATGACAGGGCTGTACTCTATGCTTCCTTTCATAATATATCCCGGTGTCAACCAGGCTGAGAGATACAGGCACCTGCAGTGTTGGTCAGGAAATTTGAGCAACTCTCTCAGAAACGCATCCATTAAGTGGATGAAACTCGACTGTGTGGTGCCAGTCTTCCCAACTGAGTCCGCAGCAAGTCAACTCTGGGTAGGTGCCGGTCGGGGCAGAAAAACAATTTTTTACATTTTAAACTTCATTTATTTCATGTTTTGGCTTGCTTGTTCTCATGTATTTAGGGTATGTATGCTTTTATGTCTCTGTGTGTGTGAGTAGGGATGCCGATATGAAAAATTGAACAGAAGTTCTGACCATAGTCAATCATCGACCCATGATCCTTTCAAGCATATTTCATAGTGGAGATCTATCAACCTGCATCATCCTGCACGCTGCGAAACTGTCAAAATAATTATGTGGAGATCAACCAACATGACTGTAATCATCCTGCATGCTACCAGAGCCAGATAGTTTTGCTAGTTTATTTCAGATAGGCATATTTTTCAAAATGCATGCAAGGTTCCTATAATGAAAGTTTACTACTAGGTCTGATATCTTTTCCTCAAAAGCACACCCTTGTAACATTTAATGAACTATCACTTCGTGTGTAAAAATTGGTCTAAAAAATCTTATTGATTACTACATAAAAATTCTTTGATTCCTTGTTTTCAGAGCTCGGTTGCTGAACTTGTTGGCTTGAGCATAGACTGACTCAGCTAATGCCTTGGCCATGTCGGCGTCTGTTAGATGTCCTGCGACATGTTCCAGTCTTTATGCACTTTTATCATAACTTCACAGTCTGAAAACGGATGTTTAGCCGACAAACGAAGCTGTGCTCCTTGCAACTTGCCACAATGACAGGACTTTGACCAGAGACTTGCAATAGTGTTCATTATCTATTCGTTTCTACTTAATGTCATAATAACGATCTGCATTAAACAGTGATAGTTGTAGAAAAAGTAGAAGTGTCAGCAATAAACAAACAAAAAATCCACCACCACAACAACAAAAGTGATGATGATGCTGATGCTGACAGGCACAGTTCCAAATGAATTTAGCCCAAAGTGCCATGGCCTAACCCAACATGCACGCTCACGTCAACATGTGCATTCACACTAACAGACACTTGCAATGACATACTACTACTACTACTACTACTACTGATGATAATAATAGATATTCATCGACTGTAACAATCTACAAATTAATCAACCAGCTTTATAAGAAGAATATTGGGATGGACGAATAATTATCAAGATACGCATATATACTTATAAATCAAACATAGTAGCAACTGGGAGTCATTTTTCTACAGGAGTCAATATTCTCCATAACCATGGGAGTCAATATTCTATAGAAGGAGTCAATATTCTCTGTAGAATACTGACTCCAAAACCAGCAGAAAACTGAACTGTTCATTTTTCTCCGGAGAAAAAAAGAACCGGGGAGTCAAATTTCTACGGAGTCAATATTTTCCATAACACCGGCACCACCGAGTTATATCAAACGGCACAATGAAGGAGCACAACAAAACAAATCACACATAAGGGTAAATTATCTCCACTGGAACGCATGAATAAGCCAAAAAAAAAAAAAAAAAAAAAAAAAAGGATGAAACACAAGAGAAAACATCAGCACAAGAATCTCTCATTTCTCGCTGTCCCAATGCTAAGCATTTCCACTCCACAGCGTTGAAGGTCACAGCATGGTGCCATCCGCAGTGCTTGTTGACCAGAAACTAAATATGGCGATTTTCATCTACGCTGGATGGCCGCGCGCCACGTTGCCACGTGAAGCCAAACCGAGCTGGTGACCTTGTGTGAAAAGCGTCTGCTAGCGAGCATTCAGCTTGCGAAGACCAAGTACCAGTATGCCTGCACTCTAATCAGTATGCAGGAGTTATCACTAACAAGTAGTTTCATATAAAAGGTTCCCTTTGGAGAGAAAAATTCCAAAGCTTTGACCACATATGCTGTCCTTAGTATACAAAGATTGTAAACATAAGGACCAGATATGCCATCCTTAGTATTGAAAGAGTTAATGTAACCTGCCTGGAAAGACAGAAAATGAGAATTTCATATCACCTGTCAAAATGTGGAACCCATGTTTTTCAGTCTTCTATGTGTATCTGGAATAACCATTGATCATCATTTCTACAGATTAAATGACGTTAAATGTGTGAAAGAGAAGGCACAGTGAACAGTTTTGTTCTGGGTAAAACTATGACTTAAAAATCACCTGAGCTCATTTCAGAGGAAAGTGTGTGTGTGTACAAACACATACCAGGCATGCATTTCACTCTGAAGCTCTGCATGAAAATATCCTTCCATTTCATGAATATCACATCTCAAATCTCTCCGTTCAGACTGGACAATAGACCCAAATATACCTTGAGAATATACTGACACAACTATGTTGTACAAGCTAGTCTATGCCAACATTTTCACTTTCATTTTCACAACATCTACATAAGACCATTTGTTTGTTTGTTTGTCTGATGATAAGCTCTTGTTGAATTTCAGCCATGGGGAAAAAAAGGCGGATCAAGAACTGTGTTGTATATAATTCAGCCCCTATAACATCACTGAGGTTTGCCTTACCTATTCAAAATCATAATCTATCAGAATATGTGCATCACATCTCTTGCATGCCCAAACATTTCAATATGATGTCCCTAACCTCAATTGTGTTTGAACATACCTGAAATCATCTTCACACCTAGTTCCTGGCCAACACAACAAACTTTTAATCACAGGACACACCAAAATGACTGATATACTTGGACACAATCATGACATTTACAGCCTCAGACCAAACCCTCTGCTGGATTGCAAGAATGAAAATGAATGCAAAAAAAAAACACACACACACAAAACAATGACACCATCAATGCAGGTACAATAAAAAACAAATGAGCGACTCTCATCCCACATGGAAAGTAGATGGCCTCTAGATAACCCATAACTTGCAGGTCTATGAGGACTAAGGCAATAGGACTGTGACAAGACCAGATTGAGTCTGGCTGGTGTATTGAGAAGTTAGAATAAGCAGCATAGGCACACGGCACAGACAGATGCACAAAAACTAGGAACTAAAAGAAGGAAAAAAAAATCACTTAACAGCATCAGTACAGCCTGGCTATGATTGTGTTTGGGGGGTGTCGGGATAATCGGCTAAGAGTAATGTCATTACCACCACTAACAGAGCTTGGAATTAATTGACATAAAAAACACACACAATAAAACCTTACTGTGTATATATAAAAAAAAAAGGTACAAGAAAATAAAACCTACCAGACATCATTTTCACACTGAAATAGTGGCAGAATGTTGAAATATTTCCAGCATTCCTACACAGTCAGAACTAATTGACATATTATTCTAATAAATGGATAGTCAGAACAAATAGACACATTATTCTTAAAACTGTGATGTAAGTGGAACAGCAACATGCATAATATCAAAATAAAGAAGTAGCAAATTACAGCATCTGCTTTGACAGTTCAAGGTTCCATGTTCCAAACCCACCTCTCATTTCACTTTTCCTACCCCTTCCTCATCCCTCTACTGATATTTGAATTACTCTTAAAAAGTTTACTTCTCTTCCCCTCAGCATTCTAAATTATATGTAACAGTATATATGCATTCGATCCATAAACTAAAATTCCTATAACGTGTAGGCATTCAATACATACAGATATAATTTGCATTCAGTCCATAAAAGGAAACTCCATTATTGTCAATTCTATGCAAACCCTTTTTGCATGAAAAGAGACAACAACTGCATTAATTAGAGTAAGAGTATATGAAGGAAATCCTTCCATTATTCTCTTTGGCAAGCTCATAAACCAAAGTTCTGTATGCTGCATGTTGTTAAGTTCTTGAAGAATCGAAAGCATGTACGGGTAGCACATGATGATAACTTGTAGCTCCTCAATCACAGGTTGAATTTCCCACAAGAAATCTTCTAGGAGAAAAAAAACTGGTACAAACTCCTCGTAGGCAGACACTGTCAGCATAAATCAGGATACAATAACTTCACTGACACTTCTGATATGTTTTGAACATAATCTTTACTGTCCATGCAAATGAAATTGGTATTGGTTGGTTACTACACCAGCATAACATCCACATACACTGGGTCTCTCAGAATTTATTATCCTAAAACCGTTACAAACTCTGACTGCACCTGTGAATTCTCCTCATACACATGTGCATTAATATCTATCTTCTCCTTTTTCCAGGCATATAATCCTCTTCATCATCATCATCATCTGACAGGAACACAGCTCCTCGTCTTCGTTTCTGGGTTACTTTGCTTTTGCTGCTGCTCTTCTGCACTTGCTTCTGGCGTGACAACTGAATGTTGAACATGTCATCTTCATCATCTGATATCTGAATGGCTGCATGCTCACCAGACTCATCTCTGAAATATATAGATTATGTACATGAATAATAAACATGATCCTGATGGAACACATTAAGCATGCAGCAGACTTACAAGGTTTCTGACACACTTCCAGTAAACAAACCCAATGACCTTTACAAGTAGTATCCAGAGGGGGAAAGTCACCTCTATAGAAAAAAAAAAGCCAAATGTATGTGCTTGTATGACATATTTGCATCTTTCACAACACTGTAAATACAGTTTCATTGTCACTTCCAAATTAAACTGCTGTTGTATCCTTTACACCATAACCATTCCATCTACAGACCTGTGACTGATCTTTTCCCATCAAGGTTAAATGATTTAATGTTTCTAATCCCTATTTCCATCCCAACGCTCCTATGAACACTTGCGATGCTGAAGGATTAATTTTCAAGGCACAAAGACCTTTAATCTAATCCAAGGATGTACAAGGTCTTGTGTACTCTCCATTCACACTGCTGAATTTTCAAGGAATATGGAAACTTTCCAGCTTTATAAATGAGTTTGACTGATGCAATTCCTGCTCCTATTTCACCTGGACATACCAGTGTTCAAGTGAAAACCAACAGAATTTATGTATAACAGGATCCAAACATGTTACCCAATGATGAACAATGCAAACCTAGTCTTCGCCACACTTGAAAAAAAGTAGAAATCTGAAGAGCCATGTAAAAAACTTCCTTTTTCTCATGCTTACCTGTCCAAACAAGTGTCAAAATATCAAAAAGAAGGTGGGGGCGGCCGACCATGCTCATCTTGAAGTGAGACCAGACCACTGTGTAAGACAGGTCTCAAAATACTTTCCAAAGCCAAAATGCTGCTCAAAACAGCCATAAAAATGTGCCGGACTTTGGCAATTGTCTCCCTTCATAAGAATATGTCAAGGAGGGAGGTCAAGGAAATTAACCTCATTCTCTCTCACAAAAGATGTTTGACCCAATGTAATGAACATGGGACACAACAAACATGATTTACAGTAAACGCGCTCCCATCCAATGCTCTTTCTTAACCATCTTGACTTCTCCTGCACTTAAAAAAAAAAAACCAACTCACTGAACCCTGCAACTGACAAATTGTCGTCCAAAACACGCCCCCTCTCAGCGCCTTGACCGGCAAATTGTCAGTTGGCGCGACACCCACTTACTTTCACTTGTAATAGCATGAATATTAATTAAGAAAGGGAGAGCTTACTTTATTGTGTATTCCTTCCCAGTGATTTGGAGACCTTTGAGCACCATTTTAAAGTAGTTTTACACATGTTTTTTTCTTCATTTCAGAAGCCAAAATGAGCAAACAAGCACAATACACTGTCAGACAAGTCAAAGGTTAGGTCTCCCTCGATGATGACTCTGATTTCAACCCTGAAATCTGAAGATGATGAATGTCGATCGTGAATCCATGTTCACGAAGCTGCCAAATACCATGAATATGTTCAAAGTGACAAAGTTGAAGTGGATAATCAACCATCAACATCAGATGGTTCTGTTCATCACTCTCTGGGCTCTGTGATTATTCGACCCAGTAGGCTGGAAGGGCCATTGTGCCTTGATGAGGCACCGCTTGGGGGCCGCGAGTGCCCCTGGGAGGACAGGGGTTTTTTTGGGGGGAAGGGGAGCTGTTGAAGCAGAGGGGTCTCCCAACCTTTGTTTGCAGGGCAGAATGGGAGGCAGCAGGTTTTACGCCACCACTGAGGGAGTTTGTACTTATCACAGGGGTAGCAGATTTCTTGCCTCCGCTGGGGGCAGATGGTTTGGATTGCAGAGTCTTAGAAAAGCAAAAGGTGTCTGTCTGACAGGAGACAGATATTGAAGAAACTTGTTTAACAACCTGAGAGTAGGACTTGTTGGGATGCGGTGGACTGCCCAGAACCAGCCTTTTTGCCTCATGGAATGGAATCCTTCTTTCCGTCTTCACCCTTTGGATGCTACTTTCCTGGTGCCAAACCAGACACTCTCTAGAGGAGGAGGGGTGGCCGCCTCCTCAGTTTGTACAACGCGCCAGATGAACGCACTGCATCTCGTGGCTCGGTTGGCAGCAGACACCACAAATCTCCTCTCCAGAACATCGATCCCGCACATGGCCAAACTTCTGGCACCGGAAACAATGCATCGGGGAGGAACATATGGGTAACCTTGACATTCAAATAGCCCACCTTGATAGACTGTGGCAGCGAAGGGGTGCAGAAGGTCAGAAAGAGGGTATTTGTTGGCACTCTTTCAGAACCCTTACGAATTGTGACTTCACACATCCATGACTCCCTGGGATTTCGGTTCGAACCTTATCTCATCCTCCGGTACTCCTTTTAAGTCTGGGCAGCGAATGACCCCCTTTGAAGAATTCAGGTTCCTGTGAGACGACATCCTGATTTTTCGGTTGACAAGAGTTGTTGATTTAAGGAGCCGATCCGATTGACATTTCGTACCGCATTCCACCAAAAATGAGCCATTTCTCAGTCGTTTGACCGATTTCAGATTTCCTGACAGACAACTGAAACCTTTTTGGATTGCGAAGGGGCTGAGTGCAGACAGCAAGACCCAGTGACTGACAGCTGAAGGTGTATTGTGAGGGGGCGAGCAACATGAATAGCTAAGAGACAATGAACAGCAAGCACAGCTAGCTTGCAACGGGGTCAGGGTCGATGGAGGCATGGCCGACTGACACGTATCAGAGGTGAGCAGCAGAAATGTGTTTGACTGGGAATTATGATCAGCTTGACTCATATGCCCCTGGAGAACAGCTCCCAAGATTCCAGAGATCAACAGGCAAGTGAATGACTTTGTTTTCATCAAAAAAAAATTATTGCTTTCAACGGTGTGAGTGACAGGGATGTATGTGTGTGTATGAGAGAGAGAGAGACTGTGTGTGTGTGTGTGTGTGTTGTCTTCAATTTAACGTCTTTCCACATTAAGTGATATTAGACGAAGGGAAAGGATTTGGACAGGGGGAGCATGAGGAGGAAGTGGGTGGGTGGGTTATCTTGCAATCATATCCACACAATAAAAAAAAAAAATCTTTACGATACAATGAAAAAAAAAAAGGTATGGAAAAGCCAACTTTAAATAACTATTTGAATCATAACACAAACTATAACAAATGTCCTATAGGACTGCGTAGTAAACAGTTTGTGTGTGTGTGTGTGTGAGGGAGTGTGTGTGTGTGAAGGAGTGTGTGTGCATGTGTGTGTGTGTGTGTGCGTACGATTGCTTTTCTGCATCACCTCATAAGTCATATCACTAATTATTCCTCTGATTGCTGTTTCAAGAGTGCTGGTGAACAAGGATGATTTTCAACCTGTGGACTACTTCCAGCTCTTCTTCCCTGATGCTGCATTCCAGCTGATGATGACACAGTCCAACCACCGGCATGCTTGACAGAGTGACATTAAAAAAAAAAAACAACAGATGACAACCATCCTGGCTGCGCTGCTTGTAGCTCTAGGACACAAAGAGGGTGGAAGAGAGTGCAGGCCAATTTTCAGAGTAAAACCTGTGAGCTGCCATGTGCCCCACTGTTAGCTTTGAACTTTTATCACATGCGGCGGTAAGATTTCTGGAAGGCCACCAGTCAGCTGATCCATGGGCTGGACTAATGCCTCTCAAGTTTGCCCAGTCATCTAGTGTACAGCATAGACAGTAGGAATAGAGTCATTTGTAGCTGTCATTCGGTCTGAAAACTAAACCCTGGACATAAACACAAACTTGACACTTTCTTGTCTATTGTGTGCTTCCATCATCAGTTTCCTGCTATTGGGGTATATGGATTTATGGCTTTTTTTTTTTCATTTTTCTGTTGGATATTCCATACTTTCTGGTCTTCATTTGGTGAGTGGAGTATTTTTCCTTCCTTGTTGAGAGTTTGTTGGCATGCTTTCCTCCTTTTTTATGTTCAGAAGAAAGATAACATTCATTTTTTTACTTTGCTTTTTTTTTGTCCTTGAAATTGCTAAAAATTGAAAAACTTGTTGACTAACCATTACCAACATATTATGATATGATAAAAATACAGTGTTTTACAAAAACATCATGAGAATTGGTTGTTTAGTTCCAGAAATATCCGTGTTTCACACATGCTGGTATGAAAAAATAGTTTTCTGAAAAAATGGCTGGCGATGGGGATTTATGCAAAACAGAACACCTGGTAGTGGAAGGGTTAAAAGATTGGCAAAAAAAATTCTTGAGATGAGATTATTCAGTGGTAATTGCACTTATGGAATTTAACCATAGGAGGGGAAATCTGACCAAAGAGCGACAACTCTTTCTGACTTCCGCCTGCGAAATGGCGTCAACATGCCCAATAACATAAATGAAATCGGCAAGAGCGCATGAGTCTATGCCAAAGTATGCTAATGAATCGGGTTTGAAAGTAATTTGTGTCACAAAGGAACCTATTTCACCGTAGTTAATGTAAGATTAGCCAGTTACCACCCAGAAGAAGCCTCTGCTGTATGATAGCATGTGAAAATGAAATTTTTTCTAACAGTGGCATCATTGCAGATGAATCTTCATAGAGTTCTATGAACAGTATTGTGACTAATGGCCAAAGCAGCATTTGCACATTCTCTCAGCAAAATGACAAAGGAATGATCAGTTTGAAAAGAAAAATCTGGATGGGATAGAGTAATCAGGACACAGTTTTTCGACCAGGACATTTCCTGATTTCAGGATCTCCAGACAAACAGCAATGTCCAATTCCATTTTCCGGCATTTCCAGATGTGTGGTTTTATCCATGCATAACTCACCCTGCTCCTAAAACTTTCTACCTCCACTCCCATACCACTTGTTAATAGTTTAACCCTCTTGCGTTTGTTTCGCCTGTATCCGGCCGCTCCGTCTCCCCTAGAGTTCGTTACAGCTGCAATCGGCCGCATGTGCCATGTTACTTTCCCTCATACACTGCGACCTCATGTTAAGTCAAGGCTCCCCAAAAATAAATGGGCATCCCTGAGAGGTGTCCAATGAAATCTTAGCAGTAGTATGGGGTATGGGAAACGATTCATTCGCAAAGACTAGGGTTGTGAACTGACTGCATTCCATTGCTGCAGAGGGCATCGCCTTGTTTCTGAAAATGGAGTCCTGTAGTACTTCTACCGATGACAATTTTTTTTATTATACGAAAGAGGAGTTGGAGGAAATACTACATGATGAGAAAGATATGAAAGAGAAGAGTTAAATGAAAGTGATGTGGATGTGGGAGAGTAAGAAGAGGGAGAAGAAGGTGAAGAAAGTGATGAAGATGATGACGTGCCTTTGTCTGAGTTTGTGACCATGTGGCAACTGGCAACTTCTGCACCTGTGATTCAGTCTTTTGAGGAGGAGACTGGGCCAAATCACAGTTTGTCAGACACAGCTACATCTCTGGATTATTTTTTTCTCTTCCTGCCACAGTTGTTTTTTACTACAGCTGCTGATCAGACAAACCTGTACGCCAGGCAGCAGATGGCAAAGCGGGGGACAACATGACCCACTTTGGCAGGACACGACACCTGTGGAGATGCATGCATACTTAGCTATGCTCATCATGATGGGAATCAAATGTCTGCCAAGACTCTGGTGCTCTGGTCGACTGATCTTTGATTTAGTGAGCCATGGATCAGTGGGGTGATGTCGAAAACAAAGTTTCTCGTTGAACAGTAGTATTCCGCATGAGAGACACGCAACACACACCTGGCCGCGACAGTCCTGACTACGACCCACTGTTCAAGATCCGGACCTTCCTCGACTTCATTCTGCCCTTATTCAAAAAAAAATTTCAAGCCAGGCCGTGACCTTTCTGTCGATGAAGCCATGGTAGGATTCAAAGGGCGAATACTTTTCAAGCAGTACATACCAGCCAAACTAACAAAGTGAGGCATAAAGGTGTGGGAGATGTGTGATGCTGACACTGGCTACTGCATCAACTTTGACATCTACACAGACAAACACAGCAGCACTAATACAAATGTACCCCTCAGACATGAAGTAGTGGACAAAAATGGGCTTCAGAGTACAACGGGCAAAACTGACGCCTGTACTCAACCGTTTTTTCACCTCTGCGCCACTCATGCGACACCTATCACAACACAGGACATGCGCATGTGCCACAGTGATGTCCAGCCGCAAAGAGCTTCCAAAGGAGGTGACCAAGGCTGGCCTAAACCAACAAGGAGAGCCGATTCAAATGCAGAAGGGGCCCCTGATGGTGACAGTATATAACGTCCTATCTACTTCCTGAGCACCAACCAGCACCAGGTAAGACAACCCCTGCACCTGACAGCGACAACAAGCCACAACCCCATGTCCCCAAGGCCTACAACTGCAACATGGGAGGGGTGAACAAGTCTGACCAGCACAGGGCTTACTACCCGGTTGGCCATCAGAACAAGAAGTGGTGGCATTACCTCTTCCATTCCCTTATCAATCTCATCATCGTGCTTGGCCTACATCACCTGGCAAAGGTCACCCCATACCCGACACCCAAGAAGACCTATGACCACCTGTTGTTCAGGGCTGATGTGGCAGAATAGCTCCGTGCTGGCTTTACCAGCAGGAAGAAGAGTGCTGGAAGACAGTCAAACGTAGCAGAGGCCCCGATTGTGAAGGAAACAACTGACCACCATAAACAGGTGAAAACTGAAGGGCACCTGTCATCAGTGTGTCAACGTGAGTCGCAAGACAGCCAAAGGCCGACAGCCAGAGACCTTCAAATGTTCCTTCTGTGACATCCCTCTCTGCCAGCACAGCGACTGTTTCCGCGATTACCATGCGGCAAGTATGGTAGAAACCATGGATCACAAATAGTATTTACCGTACTGGTGACATGTGACAGTGGTGACACTTACCTTCCTGCTGTGTGTGTGACCAGACATCACACATTTGAGTGTAAACAATGGATTTTACTTCTTTCTGTGACTGTGTATATTCCAGTGTTAAAAACTGTTCAGTAGTGACAAACACTTTTTAGGATGAAAAACAAAACTGCGAAGTTACCTGGTTTACCATGTTTGAGTGTGTGACATTTATGTGACACTTTGTGACACCCTAAACTGGATTTACTGAACCAGGACTGCTGTTTACAAGTTGAGGTTGGCCTCCCTTTGATGATTTATGCTAACAAATGCATGCCAACAATGTTACTGTCTATCTGATATCATAGTAACATTGTCAACATTTGATGTCCCATTGTTTTGTGACAAACTGGGTGACAATGCCACCAACATGCATCCCAAACATGTGATATCTCTGCATTATGAAATATAATATGATGTATTAGGATTTTGCATACTAAATTTGACACTTTGGAAACTTTGTCCACTACAGCCTTTCAAAGGCAGTAGGTGAGTTTTAGGTTAAATTTCTCTCAAACAATACGAATACTAGTAGTAGTTTTGGGCTGGAAAATGCAAGTGCAAGAGGGTTAAACATACAATGATATGAAATTTGCAACCAGGTACACAGGTTTAACCCACAGAGTGCCTTTAAGCCGTCTGCTGACGCGCCACAATAAAAATGCACTCCCAGTGCCTATGGCATGCATTTTTCAAGAATTTTCATTTGTTACTATTCCTATCAAAGGATTGAAATAGAGCGTGCATAGTAAGCCTTATATGTCTGCAGTATTAAAATGATATGCAAATGACCACACATGATGGGAAAGACCATTTATTCTCATCACTGACTGGATGACAAGCCAGCGTTTTGTCTCGCTTGCAAAGATGGCGGCGCAACCTTCAACGAGCGTAGCGACCAAATCAACGTACTTACACAGCTGAGCAGGCTCTGCTAATCGTTTTTAACAAAGATCTTTTATTCAACAACTTACTCAAGCATGAAGGTGAGATGATGATAGTGATGGAAACTGCCGACCATATTCGTCAGTTATTGAGTCGTGCTGTGCGATCTCAAGAGTGTGTTCAGCTGACTGGTTATCAGTGTCAAATGAGCCAGCCTAGTGTGTACTCTGCACTGTGTGCGAGTGGCCAGTGATGTGTTAGTCAACGTGAGAGGGGAGCGCGGCCTGCTTGCGGCGTGACACGGGGCAGCAGGAAAGGTAGGGGAAGAAGAGGAGTGAAAGACAGGGTTAAGTCCAGCAAGGGGGCGTGGTGGGCGGAGGGGGGCGTGGTCGTGGACTGACCTGTCTGCATGAAGTGTGAGCGTCTTGATAGACTTCTAGACTTTCATTTACAGGAGTAGTGTGACAATACAAACTTTATTTCAACTTTTTTGCGTTGTGTTCTTTTTTGGATATGAAACTGTAGTGGTAAATACATATGTTTTTGATCGTGCAAAAAAATCTATCCAAATCTAAGTGCTTTAATATTTTTTTTTATCAAAATTAAAAACAAAAGAGCCCAGATTCAAAATCTCCATTCAATTTCCTTCAAAAATCATATATATTTCATATTTATATCTTTTGTAGTTTCTGAGCTAGAATATTTTGTTAATTATTACCCCAAAATCATTTGATTTCCATGGCACTGGGAAAGTCTTTGTTTGTAATATTTTCTGGCAGTGAATGGGTTAATGCTAATTTAATATTTTACTGGTGTAAATATGAATTCAACACTGAAATGAAAGCATCATCAGAAATACTGTGATGGGACTGATATGATTTTTCGCATGTTTCCAACCCTATGTCTTCTACAACTGGCTAATTTATGACAAGGTACTTCTAATTTTTACTAGTTCCAACAAAAAAATGTAACTGTTCTCAACCATTTAAAAAGTTGCAGTCTTTTCTCTTTTTTTTCTCAGCAGTAATCCATAATCTAGAAGTGTAAATTAAAACTGTACAAAGATCACAACCCTGAAAACCAAAACAAGCTGGAAGATAAACAGCTACAACTCTGTCATTCACTCAGACCTAGATGTTCATTTTTCTTGTTCCTTTATGATTCAAGCCCTCTTCCCTTATTCATAAAAAGCTGACACACCATGACCACTGAATCCAGACTGCATTCTGAGCACTGTCTGAAGAAATTTTGCTCTTCCATTTGCTTACAACAAAACAGTTGTATTTACCATTTAAAAAACGTGTCTGTGGAAAAATTCTTACACATTTTTGCAAGTATTGGGAACACCTTAAAAAGAGGGTTTTCTTTTTCTTGTTGTTGGGATTTTCACATGAACATAGAGGCACATTAGTTTATATGACCTACATTTCAATAATAATACACAGACATATATTTGTACAGATCTCCATGTGGATGAATGGAACTGAAACAAGCAACAGAACAGCAACAACATACTTACAATGTGTTGGAAGCTGCCTTTCCATTTCTATGTTGTGATATCTGTCGCTGACTTTCTGCTGTCAACATATCTCTCACTGAACGTGATCCTGGCTCCATGACAACTGGCATTTTCCCGCAACCTCTACCACCTCCACCTCCACGGTTACCTCGACCTCTCTTTCGTGGAGTGTTAGTGTTGTCACCAAAATCGCCTGAAAAACTTGCTTCCCTTGCCTCTTCCTTGGCCATGACCTCGACCTCGACCCCGACCCCTGGCTGGGGCGGAAGTGGTAGGCTCCTGGTCAGAGTTGGAGTCCACTGTAGAGTCTTGGTCAGGAATGGAATCCCTCAGTGACTGGGCTCGCCTGATGGCTTCTTGAACCTCCTGGTCTTCTTCACGTTTCTTGCGACGTTCATCTTTGAAACGGTACTTCCGTGTCAATGGACTCTTCCTCTGTGTTGCGTACTTTTAGGTACTTCTGTAAAACATGTATGTACAGTTACATGTTTTCACTGCTCAAAAGTCTATGAAACTTCTTGACCTCAAGCTACCTTTAATTACAAAATTGACATTTTCTTAAAAACTATCATCAGTAACTATTATTCCTTTTATAAACTGATAAAAGATATGTTACCTTTTACCTGCTCGGGCTATTCTACCCATCAACTATACTCAACCACTAATCTGCCTTATTCCACCCCTCTTAAGAGAACCCAAATTTCACTTCCACAGGGAAAGGGGATGGAGGAGTAGGGGTGAGGAAATGGGATTGAAAGCTTTGAGGATAACTTGTTTCCCATAATAGTCACAGTAGACCTGCTTTCATTTCCCCTCTAAACATTTTTTTACATAATTTTTCTGCTTGTGTAGAGCATAAGCACAAGTGGTAATGATAGGTGACTATCCCTTCAGTGAATACAGTGAATTCAGCAGCTCAACTGCCACTGAACTGATAGCGATGGCTAGGAAAGCAATGCAAGCTATATGGATGCTATATTGCTTCAAATTTCAGTGGCAATATGTTAGAACTTTACTCAGGCTTTGAAATCACAGGTAGAGTCCCATTTACAGATAATTCCGCATTTACCAAAGACAGGTATGTGACCACAATGGTAAAATAAATCAAGACCAACACAAACGGGCGCATTCAGAGCAAACTACATCCAGTAGTTTTTTTTTTTTCTTCTATTTTGTTTTGTTTAGAAAAAGACTTCTTTTGTGCAATTTAAAGTAAACTAAGTTTCCAAAATTCTGTTTAATGCTAACGCTTTCAGAAACAAATTTGGTAACTGCAGAAATTGTAGAAATTTTATGCAAAAAACAAAATTATAACTCCGATTCATATTTGATCAAGATCAGACTATTTATTGTAGAAAAAGGGTTAGCCACATATATGTATATCTTGCTCAATAATCTAAAATAAAACTTATTGAATTTAACCTTTAAGACCTGAGTCAAACAAGACTTAATTACACTGATAAAAGTGTGGAAATCAAAAATTGATAAAATAAATGTGTTTTGTGTAAAGATCATATTTGGATCAAACCAGTGCTTTAAGGCACAGGTATCAGCGCTTTGAGGCACAGCAGATGTGTCAAAGAAATGGTGGTTGTTACTGTTCTGGCTGGAACTCTATCAATTCAATTCACTTGCAACAGATACATCCTTTTTACCTCAGAGGGAAACTGTGATTACCAACAAGGTGCAAACAGCCCTCCCTTCCACTCCTGCTTTCTGCCTCCCCATCCTCTCTCCCTTCCTATCCCCCTTTTTCACTGCAAGCCAGTCATAGGGGTTCCTGATCCTAAAATTGATTTGTCCTTCCACCAATCCTAAACTGAACTGCAGCCATCTTAATAATCCTATAAATTACTACAGAACAAGATGCAATCCAGAGAGAGAGAGAGAGAGAGAGAGAGAGAGAGAGAGTTACTTGTAACCCAGCTGATCTCGAACAGCCATATCTGGAATGTCACCTCGTTGGAGTCAACTCCAAAATTTTTTTCTTTTTTAAATACATATACAACTCATATAAACAGATTTTCTAAAAAAAAAAAAAACAAAACAAACAAAAAAAAAAAAAAAAAAAACATGCTGTAATCACCTTAAAATCTTTCTTCCATAAAATATTATATCCGATGAAAAATGTTGATCTCTTTCAGAATCTCAAAAATAATGTCAATCATTCCTTGCAACTTGATTTCATTACAAATATGTAACAGACCTTTTCACCCTAAGACTGCTGTTGGCATACGTTTCAACTAAAATGCGTGCATTTTCTGCAAAGTGTGTGTACATATCTTCTATACTTTTGTAAAATTTAGGAGGGGGGATTACTTTTCAGTAACCATCACACAGCACTGGGTAGAGGGATACCTGATCTATCAGGAACTACAGTTAAAAAAAAGGAAAAGTTTCATCCAATACAAACTAATTTTAACCTATACTTATAAACATATTTTGGCACAATTCACTTTTTCTCTCTTTTTTTTTTTCCCCCTCTACATCTTAGAGCCTGCAGTCCCCACTTTTGATTCAACATATTTCAACACTGCCAGATGTGAGAGTTAGCGATACCATACTTTCCGGTCTTCAATTGTGAGTAGAGTATTTTTTCCTTCCTTGTTGAGAATTTGTTGGCATTCTTTCTCATTTTTTACATTTAGAAGAAACATTTTTTTTTGTTAGCAAGAGTTGTCACTCTTCGGTCATATTAAGACAACACAATGGTTACAAACTGCAAGTGCAATGGCCACTCAACAACTTTGTCTCAAGATTTTGGGTAAAACCTATTTTTCCAGTCTGATGTATTCATACTATTTTCGCCAAACAAGTCTACAAACTATGGCTAAATCATAAATGTACATAGGTCTAAGCAGACATACTTAACAAAAAACAAAACTGTAAATCGTTGTTGTAAAGCTTGTAACATTAATTCTGAAAAAAAACACATGAAAAAAACCTAAAACATCCCGATTTTTAAAAATTCATTCTTAATATTCAATTATGTCCAAAATATGAAGAGAGAAACCTCAAATAAAACAACAAATAACAGATGTACGTACAAAGAATGCAAGTTAAGTAGATCATATTGAACCAAGAAAAAACAAATCTCTATTTGCTGTTATCCATTTGCTGTGTTTAACCCTTTCACCGCCAAAGTCACCTTTTGGCGACGACTTGGCTGAGTGCCCAAATCACCATTTGGCAACAAAGTAGGGTGTCCTAACTCCCGATACTCTCACAATCCTAGTAGATTGCAGATGAACAAGACCCAGATAGTCACGAGTAAATAACGATATTGAGGGCTTGTCATGTAGTCTTAGACCGAAATGGAAATCCATAGCATCATCTTAATCATCCTCATTCTCATCGATTAGCATTAAAAAAAATGTCTCAAATTCTGTGCCCTTCATGCCAGTACAGTGTTTCTCCTCCATTTTACAAAAAATAGCATGAGAATTGGTTGTTTAGTTCCAGAGATACCAGCGTTTCACATATGCTGGTATAAAATAAAAACTTTTTTGAAAAATGGCTGGCGATGGGGATTTATGCAAAATAGAATATCTGGCAGTGAAAGGGTTAATTTGTACTGGTGCAAGTTCTATTGGTGGCTCCTTCGTTCGCAGGACATGCCTTTATGTGTACTGAATTATTTTGGCAGAAAGAAACTCGTGGAGAGCGTGACAGCAGAGAGTCCTCAGAAGAGAAGCCCCCTTCAAGCAAGTGTTTCGGCCCTTATCTCCTGACACTCCAGGGGGGTTGGGCCACACCTGGTTCATGACTCTGGATGTCCCTCTGCTGCCCTTTTTTTCCCCATCTTGGGACGAGCAATGGCTGGGATTCGACCCATGCCCCTCTGGACATGCTCATTTTCCACTTAATGACTCGCGCACTAACCACTGAGCCACTGGGGACCTGATATTTGTAGGAAAGTTAAGCTTTATGAAGTTCACTTTTGTTCCTCCTTGACCAGATCCAGCTTGAACACCTCTCTGCTGCTTCTGCCATTGCTTTCAGGGCTCTGTTTTTTTTTTCCCTCCTGCAACTGAGAGCTGTTTCATGAGGCTGTATGCAGACGTTCCTACAAACCCCCTAGTTCCAATTTCTGCAGTGAGGACTTTGACCTGATAGCCTTCTCTCCTCAGGCTGTTTGCAAGATCAGCATACTTTTCAGTCTTGTAGATTTGAGCTGCCTCCATTCTGTTCTCATATGGCACCGTGAGCTCGATCATGATCAGCTGCTTGGTTGACTGAGAGTGGACTACTATGTCTGGTCTCATGCCACTCTTGCTGATGATCTCTGGGTGACTCTTCCATTCTGGGAGGTCTGCAGTGCACTCCCAGTCATCTGCCCCGTCCAGCAGACTCTGCCTGCATGTTCCAATTGGCACTGTTGTTCTTGGCCACAATTCGCGACCGACCTCCTGCCATGAAGAATGTTGCGGGTGCTTTTGGAGTCCTGATTTTCCCTTTTGTGTTGTTGGTACTAGCCCAGACTACTTGTACAATCTCTTTGAGCACTTGGTTGTGCCTCCATGTGTACCTTCCTTGAACCAGGGCTACTTTACATGAGCTTAGGACATGCTCCACTGTTTTGTTTTTCATGGCAGAGGGGGCATGATGGATCGTCTGTTTTTTTCCCCACTTCACCAGGTTTGCATTTGAAGGCAGAAGGTCATATGCAGATCTGAGAATGAAGCTGATCCTGAGAGAGGCATGTGTGCCAAATGTCATTCCAAGTGAGACTTCTCTGGAGTGCATTCTCCCACGTTGTCCATTGCTCTTGCTGGCTCTGCTGGACTGCTTTTTGGAGTCTTTTTTGGTCTTCTTCTTTTCTCATCTCCTGAATCATCATGTCTCTTTTGGCTTTTCCTTTGGCCTTTGACCACCATTCAGTTTTGGTCACCCCCAGTCCTTGTCTGTTGGTCTGTGTGTGTCCTGTTATTTCTCTGATCTTGAGACTTTCTTTTGCAGAGTCCATCGCCTCTTGAACTTTCCATTTTCTGCCTGTCTTCAGCTGGAGCTTGATTGCTCTCTACCACCTTGTCTCCTGAGTCCTCCAGCATGCTTTGAAGTCTGATCTTCCCTGCTTTGTATTCCTCCAGGATGGATTTCAGTGGTAGTTTCAGCTTTACTTGGCGACAGTACAGCACTATGTCAGTCAGACAGGGTGGGACACCAAGCCATTTCCTTGTGCATTTGTTGATTTTGGATTCCACTGCCTCCACTATGCTGGTGCAGATGTCGTACATCATCAGAGGCACTGGTCAATGGTCTCCAAGCCTTCTTCCGACATCTGTTTGGTTTCTTTTGCTCTTTGTGTGTCTCTCAGAGTATCATCATACCATCTTCCAAGGCTCTTGACTGGCTCTTCTGTAACTGTTGGAATGGCCTGGTTGGCAACACTGAAGACCACAGATTCAGCCACTTTTCCTTTCCTCAGTGAGAGACTCCATGATTTCTTTGGCTTGAACTTCATTCTGGATGAGGCAACTATGTCATCCAGCCTCTCCAGCACATGACGTGTCTCGTCTTCTCTGGATGAAATCACTGTAGTGTCATCCATGAAGGCCTTGAGAGGGGGCATCTTGCATCCATTGCCAAGGTCCGTTTGTCTTCTTGCGTTGCTTGTTGCTGCTTTCAAGATGACTTCCATTGCCAACACGAACAGTATGGGGAAATTGCACAGCCCATTGCAATGCCCACTTCCAAGTTGATCCAATCTGTTGTGTACTCCTTGGTAGAGAACCGCATTGAGAAGCCACTGAAGTACTTCTCTTGAGCATGTCACGGATGTTCTTTGGCACATGGTACATCTCAAGAGCCAACTGTATCATCTCATGGGTACAGATCCATATGCGTTTGCCAGATCAAGCCACACTACGTCCAGGTCTCTCTTTTCTATTTTTGCTCTTTGGATTGCATCCCAGATCATTGTGGTGTGTTCTACACAGCCAGCCACGCCTGGGATGCCACCTTTCTGGACTGACACATCCAAGTACTTGTTTTTCCATGAGGTACTTTGTCAGCCTTGCTACCATGACAGAGAAGATTTTCCCTTCGACGTTCAGTATTGGCCTGAACTGGCTGATGTCACTTGAGTTTTGCTCGTTGGGGATGTACACACCATCTGCCGTCATCCACTGGCTGTTGATCTGGTTTCTCCAAGCTGATTGCAGCAGCCTGTGGAGCCACTCCAGCACCTTGGGACATTTCTTGTACAGCTGGTAAGGTATTCCGTTTGGCCCTGGTGATGATTTGGCTCTGGCTTTGTCGACCACCTTCTTGATTTCTGCCAACATTGGAGTCAAACTAAGGGGCCAGGGCCAAGAAGTCACGGTCTTGACCCCTTCCAGGTGCTACAAACAGGAGCCCACTAACCCTATCTCCCCTGATCATGCTGAACTCCCGGGAACAGAGAGCTGAGCACTGCCGGGGAACTGCCTGTCTTGACAGATACACCTGGGCCAGAGAGTACCTCCTGTCTAGAAGAGGTCTGAGCCAAAGAGATGTGTTGAGAACACCTGCCCTCTCAATCACCAGGATCTCATTCTCTTCCATCACAGGTCGCACTGCACAGCAAACATGGCGGATATTAAGAAGGCCACAGAGAAAAAAAGAATGTGGAAAAGAAGGCTTAAAGGGGAGACAAAGATAGGAAAGAGATCCATTAAAGAAGGCAGCAGACAGAACAGGGAAAAAGGCGGATTATTATTTGTCAGGGCCCTCACCCTTAGCCTGTCTGACATGTGAGACCCCACCAGGGTTGTGCTTAGCCTAAGGGATCACTGGACCATGCAAGCCCTCCGATCATGGCAAGGTTGCAACCCCTAGAAGGAAATCCTTGCCAATCATGAACATACTGGAACACATTCTTGCCAAACAAGAAACTACTGAAACAATTTTTCCTGGGCTTCAGATTTCTTCTGGAAGGCCTGGAGAACTAAGGTTAGAACAGGCAAATTGATTATATTGTTCTTTTTTTCTCTAGTTGTGGTATGTGCCTTTGTGCATTAAAAAAAAAACGAATCACAAGAAGTAGGTAACGGCAGCTAAATTTTTTTTTTTTTTTTTTTTTTTGCTGTCCCAACCTCTGCGCCACCTCAGAGGCAGTGCACCCATGCCGCTCATTCCGACACCCCGTCCACAGCCACAGCCCAGCCGGCCCCGCCGCAGCCCCAGCACTCCACAGGGAGCAGTCAATGTCAAGTCGTCAAGAGGCAACCCACCGGAGGAGACACTGCACTGCTGCCAAGTCACTTCAGTGGTGTTCAGTGGCGCCTGTTCTGATCTAACATACGCAGGAAACCACCTACTAAGCCCCCTACTGACGACAATAATTGCTTAGTCACGGAGCCGACGTGAGTGAGCTCTCCCCCCGGAGGGCGCCACCACGTCCGTCCAACAACAGTCCCCCATGGATTCGCCGATACCGTGTGACCCGGAACCAAACCAAGGCCACAGACGTGGAGAGGACATCGAAATTGAGGTCACCATGAGAGCAGGGCATGAAGGGCCACAGAATTTGAGACTTTTTTTTTTTTTTTTTAAATGCTGATCGATGAGAATGAGGATGATTAAGATGATGCTACGGATTTCCATTTCGGTCTGAGACTACATGACAGGGCTGTACTCTACGCTTCCTTTCATAATATATCCCGGCGTCAAGCAGGCCCGAGAGATACAGACACCTGCAGTGTTGGTCAGGAAATTTGAGCAACACTCTCAGAAACGCATCCATTGAGTGGATGAAACTCGACTGTGTGGTCCCAGTCTTCCCAACTGAGCCCGCAGCAAACTCAACTCTGGGTAGGAGCCGGTCGGGGCAGAAAAACCCACATAACTTCTGATGGGATTCAAACCCGGGATTCGAACCCACGACCTCCCAGCCGGGAGTCCGCGACGCTAACCACTTCGGGCAGCTAAAAAATTTTGTAAAGGGAGAAATAACATATTCTTATACAACTTAAAAAAACTAACCTTTCACAAAAAAGTAAGTGAATATCTTCATTAGGTCTGGAGTTATGCCCGTTTAAAGATAGGGGGTGGCGAAAATGATGCCGAAAGTGAAATATGGCCCATTTTTAGCCACTCCAAAATCATAATTTGCTTTCACTGCCAAATCCAGTCTTAATAGGACAGCTTTCCTAATACCTGGAAAAGCTATGTTCCAAATTTCAAGCAAAATTTCCTTCATTTAAAAAAGTACGTACGAGTTAAAGTTGGAAAAAAATCATGATTTAAAAATAGTCAAAATTAGACCGAGAGCCATACTGAGGGTACTACAATTTCTGAACAATAACATTGAAGAGTGTCAGTATTTGCAGTTTGACTTCCTTATATATGTAGTTATGCACTAATTTTTTTTTCTCACTGATATGAATTTATTTTAATGGTAAAACCAACCTTCAAACTTCAGAGAAATATGAATCTGTCAGTTGCAGATATGATCAGCATCATAATTATGCACCAACAAGCTTAGAATAAACATCATAACTTTTATACTGTTTGACAGATTTCAATGAAATTTTGGAACATGGAAGACAGAGCAATGCTCCTTATTTAACATAAGTGTGCAGTCCATATTATGGAATGTGACAATTTTATACATTTTTTTTTTTTTACTGAACATTTCAGTGTGTGAAATGTTTACATCATGCATTTGACGCACTGTGTTTTCCATAGCTCACCAACTATTACAGTACAAGAACAGTCCTAACTATGCTTTGACACAGAATGCTTTGTATTCCATGTTGCTTTTCCTCATTGATCCAAAGAAACTTTCATGTTAAAAATAGCTTTCAAGTTTCAGTAAAAACCAGTCTACTGGTGCAGACATCGGCAACGTGTAACACCTAAACATGGTTAGGAAAAAAAAAAATCTTTTAAACCATTTGATTGATTCAAATGAGATTTGGATACATGCAGGATGGTGCAATTCTTGTTAATTTTTCAAAATATGCAAAGCATCAAAAGAATGTGATGATCTTTCTCTCTCTCTCTATATATATACATATCACTATGGGTGCGTGTGTGTGTATGTGTGTGTGTGTTTGTGTGCGTGTGTTGTTTCTGGGTAGGATGGGGGTTGGGGTTACAGAACATTTCAATGTGTTAAATGTTGCCAGTAACTCACTAGCAACTAGATCAACTCTATATTGTAACAGAAAGAGTGATGTCCAAATACACAATCACACATCCCTTCTTTTGAATGTTTCAGAGTTGTAATTTTCCTGACAGCAGTTTCCTATCTGGAAGACTTTGTAATTATCAGCAAATATAATATCATCTTCTGAAATAACAAACATAAATAACAAATAACTAAGTTATCATGCAGAATTTATGAACACATGAGTGCATTCATAGAATGCTGACCTGTATGAAAACTTGTTTGTTCTGTTTGTTCACACACACACACATACACACACAAAACCCTGACAGCTTCATTTGTGTGTACTCAAACACACAGACCTAAAATGTGAGTCACAGCTCACAATGAAATCTTGCACGCATGAACACACGCATGCATGCGCGCACACACACACACACACAGAGTGACACACATACACATTGAAAGCTTAAGGCTTCTTTTCTTTCTTTTTGTTCTTTCTTTCCTTCTTTCTTTTCTTTTTTTTTTTTTTTTTTTTCCGTTTTCTTCTTTTGTCTCCTATTTATATCATGTGCATAAAACTGCTGAATATTAAACTCAATCTGTGTGTGTGTGTGGGTGTGGGTGTATATGTGTGTGTGCGTGTGTGTGTGTTACTCTGTATATGTGTATGTGTGTAGAGTGGAAAGCATAATTTCAAATAATTAAAAAAAAAAGGACCAATCAAAAATGTTCACTGGCATTTTTCATAACTGACAGGCAAGACAGGAATGCTGCATACTGAAAACTAGATCTCTTTATAGCAGTGACAACAAATTTCCATCCAATTCTTTCAAACATTTTCAGATATGCTTTCACTATGTTCTTTTTTTTTTTTTTTTTTTCATCTTATTTCTCTTATGCCTACATTATATGTCAAAATTATGCATGTAATGGTCTCCTCTGAGCAGACGATCTTCTCATAACAGACATTTTAGAGTGATTTCCCTTGGAGTAACTTCGTTCACCAAGAAAATATTATTTTAACCCCTTGACTGCCGCTATTTTGTATCAGTTTTGTACTTCTGTGTGCCGGAGCAAAATTTGACTTTTTGCGGTAAGTTCACTAATTTGATCAGTGCTCATTTATTTGTACAGATATCCCTTAGATTTTTGGAATGTTTTTTTTCTTATACCCAGGGCTATAATATCTGCAAATAATATTTGATTTTGTTCATTATGAGTATAATAAAATAATCTTATAATTCAACTTTTTAACAAAAATCATATTTTGCAAGCATACACAACCCCACAGCAGCAAAACAAAAAACATACAAACCCAGTAAAAAGTGGTTTCAGTGTTTACTGTTGGTAGTGAATTTACAAACCCACAATTGTTGTTTTATATGATAAATCTATGCATTTCTGGGGTACAGTACAATCCAGGTATCAGGGATACAATTTTGTTTTCATTGGCAGGTTCACTGATATGCCCACTGCTCTTTCAATTCTTGACATATATCTTAGATACTTGGGAATTTTCTTGTTATATCCTTGGCTACAGCCAGACATCACAATAGTTTGATTTTGTTTGTAATGAGTAGACAAAAAAATATACATAATGATGAATGTTTTGTTTGAAAAACAGACACTTTTCACAAAAACAAAACTATAGCACTAAAATCACAATGAAATACCACAAAAACTGGTGTTAGTATCCTTTGAACTTCAGGACAAACATCTGTATTCACAATAAAGCTTGACAATGCATAAAATGTTTAGCAACCCATATCACAGAGGGGCACTCCAGCCCAGGTAACACGGGGAAAGAAGATGGAACTGCACATTATCCACAGCATCAGTCTGCACATCTTGCAAGCCTCTTGGGAATTGGTCTTGTTTAGCAGAGATGAACTAACAATAACAACACTAAGTGTAACTTCCAATTATTCTGTCAGTTTTCTTTCACACATGTGGTTTGGTTCACTCATGAACTAAGTGCAATTGATAAAAAAAGTCATCACCACAGAAGGTAATAAGTAAAACATTGCAAAAACCAAACACACACACAAAAAAAAAATAAAAAAAAAAAGAGACTGCTAAAGGTAGGACTGAGCTACAAAAGGCCACACCACAGATGATGAAAGCACACTACCAACTGAAAAATACACCGGTGTCGCAGAGAATACACCACACCACAGAACCTATGGACAGAAGGATCAGGATCCCACACTACTGCCAATAAATGCCAGTTATAGTTGACCGACATACATTTGGCACACACACACACACACACACACACACACACACACACATTGTGCATACAAGCACATATTCAAAAGCAAAACACACACACACACACACACACACACACACACACACACACACACACACTGTGCACAAGCACCATATTCAAAAGCAACACACACACACACACACACACACACACACAAAACTCCATTGAAATTGTCAATGTTCACCTTGATACCTGGATCACCCATGAAAAAAAAAGTCGAGATTGGGCAATCAGCACTGGCCTCTGTCCATTCTGAAACAAGTTTAGACTGACGAGTGCCACACCCTCTTCCTCTGCCACGCCCCCTCACACTGGACCCTCGCCGTTGTCCTGAACCCCCCCCACCCCTTCCTCGACTCTCCTCCCGACCTCTCACGAAAAGGAGGGAGGAAGGCAGTCGACGCAGACGGAATCGGCTCATTTCTCTCCGATTCAGGCCCACTTGCACCGGTATCACTCGGTTTGAAGTTGGGGATCAGCTTCATCATCAACACCAATCTCTGATAGCAAAGGGTGGTGTTGATTGTGATCGCTTTATTCCTCTCTGAATCACTTCGTTCCACTTCTCTGAAGTCTTCGTCATCGCTTTCACGGTCTCGGATAACTTCTTGAAGCACTTCAAGAGCCATTAGATCGTTTGAAAACGGCACGCGCCTGATCGAACTGCCTGCTCGACTCGCCATCTTGAACCGAGAATGACCCAGCCGAACTTTGCTGAAGTTATCATCCGAGTGGACGCGAGCCGGTCAGTCAGCGACCCGTGAAAGGCAAGAAACCGTCCTTTAGGGTCCCTACAACCGTTTAAACCATTTTTTTCTCCTTGCCTCCCTTTTTTAAATCACCGAATTTTGATGATGAAATTACCTCGAACGCCGTTCGTGCAAGGGCACACAGCTTTCCCGAAATCACCACGAACGCCGTTCGTGCAAGGGCAGTCAATGGGTTAAAATATAAAAACGCATATTCTGTTTGCGAAACTTAAAAACTATAAGTTTTGTTCTATTACAAAATCAATCTTTGTATCAATTTTGGGGTAACAAAACTAGATTTAGTTCAATAGAGCACATCTCAAGAGACCCCTCCAACATTGACTCAGTCTTGGCCAAATCTGCCGACCGGGAATCGTTTGACACAACTGGCGATGAAATTAAGCACTTTATACTGACTTGAACTATCTATTCTTGTTTCTTACTTGAAGAAACATCCATGACTTTGCAAAGACAATCCTGCAAGGAACAGTCAGAGGAAGCCGCAATAGAGGAATACAAAATATGAGGTGGGAAGACAATATCCGAGAGTAGACGGGAATGAACCTGGTGGAATTTCAGTGAGCAGTGGAAGACAGGGACAGATGGAGGAGAGTGGAGGCCGGATCATCAGGGGTGCCCCAACGACAACAGACGATATCAAGGGATAGATAAGGGTAAAGGGGTACATGAACAATTGGTACTCAGCACGTATGATCGTAAGTTTTATGGAATAACTCGTCTCTACAAAAATTGGAATTCTGTCTATACTGAGTGGGATGTTGTCAGCCTCAGCGACAGGCACTGTGCGAGTTTTACTTTCTCAAGTGACCAATGGGTGCCTTGCTTTTCAGTGTGGAGGGAAAAATCCCTGAGTTTTGTACAAGCCTCATTTGCATACCACTGGAAAGAGAAAAATTTGAGCTTTTGAACGAGTCAAAGTATGTTGGTGTTTTAAAAACAAAAGTTGGTGTAAATCAGGTTTAAAATTATCAACTTGAAAAAAAAACATCAAATGATTGATGAATATTCGCACCTCGCAGCATATCACTGTAAAAAGCACGATCTTAGCTTTCCAATGATACTATTTTTGAACATGTAGGTTGCGTAGGAATTTTCCCCAAGACAACTGAGTTGACAAACTGTTTTCAGACTTTGGCATGGATTGTATGCCGGGGGGTGCACAGAACACAAAACTTTCTTATTTTTGTACCAGCGCTTTCCTAATTCACTCATCACAAGCAATAAAATAAACATAATAGATTTAAAGTATAAACCTTCCTCTTTATTTTGCATTAAGTTTTATGTCTGTAGGTGCATGCTTTGTTGAATGTGACACTTGAGAACATAAGTAGAATTTGCTCTTTCAGCTGGGTGCGTGGTCAAATCACTGATGGCTGCTGCTACCTACATGAAGCTAGCATTTCAACAACACACACATATCTAAGATGAAATCCAAACATGAAATCAATATCTTCCTAAAGTACCACTCATTTTTTTCTTTAAAAAAAATAACTATACCTTTGAGACGTCCCATACCTGCGTTTTCTGGAGCTGGTACTTGACAAGCTCAGAGATTGCTTCTTTCTCTTCCTTGTCTACGTATTCCTTGACAGCTTCACCCATACCCTTTTCTGTCAACACCTGCAGTTGACTGGACTGCCAAAGACACATAATTCTCCTCATCATCACTGCCTCATCATCAGTTATCACAACACAGTAGTCATTCATCTCACAATCATCGATGACCTTAGGCCATCACTGGTTATCCTCCCCTCATCATTTACTATAGATGCAATAACCAGGGACAGCTGGTAAAATACTATTTCAAAAGGGTGTAAAACTGAATGGAATCAGGCTGCCAGTACAGTCAATTTCAACAAAACTGGCCTATATTCCCCTCCCCTTCAATCCTGCCACAGTCCCTCTCCATTTCTTAAAATGGGACAGCTTCAACCAACACTGTTGCCAATCCCTCCGTAATGACTTTCAATAACTCTCTCGAGTGCATGCACAGTGTAAGAGGCCATATATGTGTGCACATGCATCACTGTATGTTTATGCGTACATGTGTGCATTGTGCATACGATACTGAACTCCCATTTTTTGGGATTCAAAGGTACCCTCCATCCTTGGGGATTCAAAGGTTATTAAGATACTGCTTGCTGGGTACTGGTTGCGTTATCAACAGAAACATTTTAAAGCAGAGTCGGCCGTTAAAATATGTAGCTTTATCACTGATTTCTGTCACACTTGTCTATCTCTACGACAGCCCACATATGCCCTTGACTGTTAGCAAAGCTGCAAACAACATAACTTCCTGTTTACAAAAAACCGAACTGGTAAAGGAACAGACAATCAAGCTTCTTTTTCTTAACACATCACCGATTTCTAACACATCAGTAGACACTGAAAAATAATCAAATATTAACCTGAAAAGAAAGGCTGTTTTGAGTGTGGGTGGGGTGGTGGTGGTGTGGTGGTGTGGTGGTGGTGGTGTCAGTGGTGGTGGTGGGTAGCAGGATGACGAGATGAGGATATGGGAAAAAAATCCTCTCATTTAAATCTGACAGAGTTAAAAGAAAATGCAAAAAGGCTGAGCAATCAGAAATGAAATATCATAAAGAGTTTTGTGGAAATGAAATATTATAAAAGATTTTCTCTTCACACCCAATCCCCGACATAACATTTGTTGAACACCACCAAACCTTTTCTTTTCTCTCTTTTTCAATGATCCTCTTCCAGCTGAGATGCAGATGGAAACAGAAACCAACAAGTGAAAGAAAATTATTCATAAATACTGAACGATGCAACGCACAATCAAACAAAAACTTGGATCTCTGTTACAGAGAATTAAAGTTATTTTTAGCTACCTAAAACTTTTAAAATCTCACAATCTCACAATGTAAGGTCCCTTCCCCCCCCAACCCCCCCCCCCCCCCCCCTTCATCAATCAAAGAAAAAAAAAAACATCTTACTGCATCTACTTTACTGAAGTAGTCTTTGACCATGTCCTCCACTCGGGCAGCATCCAGGGACTGGGGGCGTATATTTGCCAACAGATCTAGATCTGAAATACCATAAACCTGAGTTTGCATTCATTGTGAACGATGCACACACCACCCCCCCCCCCCCCCCCAAAAAAAAAAAAAAAAAAAGGGAGGGAAAATAATGTGCTCAGGTTTGTGAAGCTCCATGTTTGAATGAAGGTTTCCAAACCAAAAATAATAATAAAAAAAAAAGTAAAAAAATATCAAGAAAAAAAAAAAGGAACTGTATTACTAACACTAGTTTTATGATACCCTTACCTGTCGTAAGAGTGCCTTATCTCCACTGTGCGTGAAACATCACCATGTATCAGGATTCCCATAAAATGATTAAAAATGGAGAACAGGGATCCAACTTTTCCCTTTAACCATCAGGCCAACAGGACCCTTAGTTTACTTTCTTCTGCGGTTGTTTTGGTTACATCAGATCTTCAATCCTGTTGCCATGATGAAAACCCACAGTCTTCTCAATATTGACAGCTGCTCCAAAGCTGCATCTGCAGTTCTACACCCTCTGGCCAGGTTTGATGCCATACAACATAATGGGCTGGACAGTGTTGGAGGATGTGTTCTAGGGACTGAGATCAAGTGCTACACAGACATTCATCTGTGCAGGCAATCTTAATTCGGCTGAGGTGGCTCAGCAGTCGGCAGTGGCCAGTTCTCAGTCTGAAGATGATTATTTGCTGGCATCTCTGGAGCAGATGGACTGGATAGTTCACTCTCAATTCACCCTGACAGCTTGAATTCAGTTTTCACCCCTTTTCTACACTGCAGGGAAGGGGGAGGGTACCCGAGTGTTTGGACAGGTAAGTATATCATAAAACTGTTTTTTAGTTCCTTTCTTCTTCACACTTGCCTGTCCAAACAAATGCCTGAATGTCAAAAGGATGGTGGGAGTTCTCACTTGAGATATCAGTCCGATCATCAGTCAATCTTATCTCAGAGTTTCATGCCAAGCAGCCAACTGGCCCTAAGTCTTGGCTGTCTCCTCAAGGTTATTTAGAGGATTGTCCCCTCTCTCCCTCATGGCTCCAGTTGTATGAGTTGAATATGACAAAATAAAATGAGCCAGAATCAGGAAAAGGAGAAGATCCAACCAATCAGAGCTTACATGCCTATTCAAGGATGCTGCCTATCAGGTAGGCATCACGCACACTGAAACATAAGAATGTTAAGAAATATAGTAATGGCTGAGAGCAAAAGATGACAGTAATACAATGGGCATGGTGAAAAAACCAGAAAAAAATGAAAGCAGGAAGGCTGGGAAGCTGAAGGGTTTCTACACCTTTGATAGGTAAAATCTGGGCATTTGGAGGCACTTATCTCCTTTTTACCATCTTGTCCACAGACTACCAGTAAAACCGACATTAATGTTACTGACCTGTACGCAGTGGAGTTCACTTAATTTCGAGAAACTGAAGGCAGCAATAATTTTCATTGACTATGATTTGTTGTAACCACTTCTGAAACTTATGAAGACAGCTTGCAGTTTGAACTGAAGAAATAGTTTGTGGTGACCAGAATGTGTGCATCTGGTGTTTGAAGAATTCCCCTGTACGGAAAACTAGACTTCTTTTCACTTAAACCGAAAATTTGTATGAGTTCAGCCTGCAACCCTGTATCTCAGGGGGAGGGGGAGGTAGTAGAATATGGGTGGGGTAAGGTAATTAATGCTGCTTATAGCCCAGCCGACTGCAAAGGGTCATATCAGGGTTGTCACCACATTGAAGTTAACTCACAAGTCATATTAAAAACAAACAAAACAAAAAATCTCATTCACACAACTTTTTAAAATACACCTTCTAAATACACACCAGAAATTAAGTTTAAAATCTTTCTTTTGTAAAATCTTAGAGATCATGATGATAAATGTTAACATCCCTCAAAAAACCCCAAATCACATCAGGTGGGACATCTCTGAACAAGATTTTCATGGATTTTAGTATAGTCAGCCTGTGACAAAAAATGACTATGACCCAAAACTAATTGTTACAAAAACTTTCTCTGTTGTAACGTGTTTACAAAGACTTATCTACTTATTGTAAAAATTATAATTGTGTATACCATTGCATATATTTGATTTATGATGATTTGATTACGTCATACACATAAACAATATGAGCCGACACATACTTTGCTGAAAACCTTGTCTTGTTGCATCTCATTTGAAAGATCTCAGGCAGCAGGTTCCGAATCTGAACTAAAACAATTGCAATGTTAAGTTTTAAAGATAATAAGATATAAAATTACTAGTCATCTGATAACAAGGCTAGTTAGCTCGTACAGCACGTCATGTCAGCTCATACAAACCAATGGGTTATAGTTGACAGCATCGATTTATCCACAGATCATTTGAATGTTCTGTTTGTATTTGAGATCTTCATCCATTTCTATTCATTTCTACTGAAAGAAGGTCTGTTAATTTCACTAGTAAGACAAACAGTGTATCAACTAAAAAGTATGAACAGGACAGCTTGGCGGAATCTGGAAACCCAGGAACTTACTTTAGTCATAGTCTGCGGCAAGTACTGGTGAATTGGAACAGCTGGTGCCAGAACATTCTCCACAGCTAGGTGTGCACTCCAGTCCATGTTTCCGGCAACTGCATCTTCTTGTGTCACAGTTAATTCTGCACATGCATCGGATGACTTGTAGCAGACCTGCAGGCGCTGCTGGTAGATCCATTGTGTTATTGGCGTTAATTGGTCATGTTCACATCTCCATCCACACTGTGTTGGTTCAACTGACAGTTTGCCTCCCAGCCACTCTTGCACTTGGAAATAAACCCTGAGGCTGTGGAATCGAGCTGCAGCTGATGTTGGAGGAAGAGTGTGGATCTGTAGAAAGGTTGTTCCAACTGCCACTTTTGAACAAAACAGCCTGTAGCGAAGCTCATCCAGAGTCTCTCCTGCATTGCCATTATACAGCATGACAAACATCCCTTTCGCCTGCTGACTGAATGCTTTCAAAGCTGTCACTACGAAGAAAGACGTCAGCAAGAGCTTGCATCTCTGGATTTTTTTTTTTTTCTTCCACGCTACAGCTTTCCCAACGCCAAAAGGACGAGAAGTTGTGTCACAACCTGTAAATGCATGAAGAAAAAAGAAGAGTATGGCGCAAATGTCCAGAGTAGTTGCAAGTTGTTTTATGCTCCATACTTTTGTTGCTTTCCCTTGCTTATCTGAATAGAAGAAGTCATACGAGTCAAGTTGAGTGTGATGAGCCAACACAAAATCAGCAGGTCTGTGTCCTCTCCAATCACTGCTGTGATGCTGTTTTGGGCACACTGTATTGCAGCAGTGATAATCTGCAAATCGGCATCAGCTCTTGCATGAATGACAGTACAGGTCTTTTCTAAACAAACCCCAAGTGCACAAATGAAGCGTTGCTTGTTTTCTTTGTTCGATAGAAACTGATCTTTTGTAGACCAGAATATCATTTCAGGTTTGAAATGTACAGCACTTGCTTTCCGCCCTTTAATCCGCCGAAGGTGAGTCATGTCTTTTGTGGATGGTCCAGACATGTACCCATCAAAGACAATGACAGCTTTCGGATAGTGATAGCAGACAAATCTCACATAGACATCAATGATGCTCTGAAAAGTGCTGCCACGCTTCCATGGTGCTTGAAGTCACTGAAGTAGAGAGCCTCCATCAACCACAAATTGCACGTCTTGTGGTACATGACTGGGAATCTCATCATTGGCAAGAACAATTTTCCAAAGCTCATCAGCCAGTGCTCCTTTGTTTGGCTGCCGCATGAAGTTTGGTGACTCAAATAACGAGGAAGGAAAGCCACACAATTCATACTGAAACAACTGTTTTTTTTATCATCATACATGGTGTTGGCTGCAGTAATGAAGCATTGGAAAAGAAGTTGAGAGGGTCTATTGTTATTGGATTTCCTTCCACTTTGACAGCCTTCTTTGCCCCAAGCGTTCTGACTTGATTCTTCTTTTTCATGGTCAGATCTGCTGCTGTTTGACCTTCCATGGCTTTTAGAATTCCAAGACCAACTGCTTTTGCTTTCTCCACATTCACAGATGAGTCTGCCACCACGCCACTGTCGATGTTTCTGAGGCTAGGGTCATCGATGAATGGGTTCCTTTCCGAAAGATAGGATGTGATGACCATCATGTCATCTGTGTCCTTTGCTGTTCGAGCAGATCCCATTTCTATGTGCTGATCACTTGTAAGTCGACAGGTATCGGTGACTTCTTGCATGGCAGTGTTGACATCAGCACATGCTGGCATGGAAAGCACCCATTTAGCACGTTGCAACTCAGTCATGCCCCTCCCTCGTGTGAGACCACCTGTTGTCTTCAGACCTCGCATCAGGGTTTGCTCGATGGTCAAGTCAGAGGAAATACCAGCCCAGTATCTATTGCTTCGCCTCACAACATGATGTCCTTCAACAAAGTTCCTGTAGACAAAAGGGTTGATCTTGTCAAGCTTGTTCATCATTTGAAGGTACAGGTAGGCAGACTTGGTGTAATTGTTGTGCCCAGCTGCAGCAAGGTATGGGAGCATTTCACGTACAACAGATAGATGAGGAGCCAGTTTCCAGTTCTTTCAGCCTTCAGAAATCGTTTCAATATCTCAACCATAGCCATGTACTGGAGCCATAGTTCACAAGTTCTACCACTGAGCGACAGTTTCTTGCTGTTCAGTTTTCTGGCAATCCGACTGACACAATCATTGTTCCTAACTGAATCTATTGTTGTTGCATCATTCAACAGTTGGTTGTGCAAGAGAGACACCGTTTGAAGATCTTCCTTTTCTTGCATTTCGTTCAAGGCATTTGATACAACGTTTTCCACATCATGAGACACGTTAGATGAGCAAACTGGTTTTAGTTCTGTTTCAGCACCAAGTCCCAGGTCATTTCTTTGTGTCTCATTTTGGGATAGGTCTGTCACAGCAGGTGACACTTGGGCATGCAAGGAGTTTTCTTGTTCATGAAGGGTTCCTTGTGACTTCTGCTGTCCTGGCGTCAGAGAAACAGGAAGCACATTGGCAGACATTTGCAGCGAACGGTAATTTTCGTGCTCTTCATTGTCATCTGTTTCAGTCTGATATTCAGGAAGTGGCAAAGGTACACCAAACGTGTCTGATATCAGCAGTGCATTTAATGCTGCATCCAGCAAAAAGTGTCCACGAACTGCACGCTGTACAGCCTTTCCTTGAAGCATTGCACTTACAGAATTTGAAGCGTACACAGTTGACAATACTTCATGGAGACCCGTTTCTTCCATCAGATGCCCAATACACGCAAGAAAGCTCATTTCAAGATGGAACGGCCCAAGACGAAGAACAATGGCTCGAAGATCACTGTCTGCTGGTTCAGTTGAAATGATGCTGAGAGCCTTCCACCACAGAGGTTGGTCAAATGTCAAGACAGGTGTTGACTTATTGCGCTTGCTTCAGCACTGATGAAACATAGAGTAGAATATATACATGTTTTGTCACTGGGATTCATATCTATCATTGGCATGAAGATGATTGATGACTGCCTGGAAAATGTCCATGGTGAACAGCTTGCATGATTCCAGACCAAGATGGTCTGCTGGGATGTAGCAGCCAACAAGTTTGCCAAATCAAGTCCACTTCTGATGTTGAATCTTCGACAACTAAATTTGTCAGACTCTCAAACTTCAGTTTCAGCAGTCCCAGGCATTCCTCTTTATAATATTGGATGTCAATCTTTGCCTTGTTGATGATGTCTTCTGCCCTGACATGTGTTAGCCTTTTCACCTGCACTGTGCTGTTCACTTTGGGAGTAACTGAGGCAATAATTCCCATACCATGGAATGTGTTGAATCCATCAAGTGTAGCGGTGTTGTGGTCAACATTGTCTGCCATGTACTGAATAAAAACTACCCTCAGGTGTTGATGCAACTCTGTGGTCAGACATAGCAGCATTCATCTCATAGGTCATGACCTCACTATATGACATACTGAAACCAAGAGAGTACAAAGTGTCCACTAGGAACTTGGAACTGAAACAATGGTGGATCTGGACTGCTAATCCAATCTGCAGTGGGCATATAAGAACACGAGGATGAGCTGCTTGCATGATTGCTTGGCCTGTTGATGCGATTTTCAAGTCTGTGTCCTTTCCACTGAAAATAGTCTTCAGGAGAAGCTGCAACGAATGAGGTACAAAGTCTAAGTTTGCTGACAATGATGCTATGTCATCTTTGTTGGGATACAATGCACGTGATGTAGGCAAGGCTTTTAATGTCACTCTTGATGAGTTTCTGCTGCTGTTTCTATTATTGATTTTTTCTGTGTCTCCTCATCACACATTTGTTTTGAGTAAAATGTATGCAGAATGGATGATGCTGTTTTCCTGATTGTAACAACATTAGCTTTTCCATCCAGTTCTGTGATGATGAGTTCTTCACCAAAATGTTTTCTTCTAAGCTCGTCCTTCATCTTTGGATGACTGTAGGAATCGCCATCATTGTATTCTTTCATTTTGTTGATGAGATCACCAACAGTAATTTGTTCGTTATCATTGTCACGAATGAAAGAAGTGATCTTTTCAAAGGCATCTGCTTTTTTTTTCATCTTTAGGCCGTCCAAGCTTGATTCTTTTTTCATCTTTGTTGGAAGCAAAGGCCTTAGGAAGCCTTTTTCTACTTCTGAAATGAACACTACATGTCTGGTGATAAACTGCATCAGCAGCTGGCAAATCGGAAACAAATTCCAGTCTGCTTTTGACCGTATCTGCCCATTCATCTCCACGCTGTAAACATACTTTAGCAACTGAGCTTTGAAAGTCAAATGTTCTCACTGGATGCACTTTCTGGCCACTACGTGCATTGAGCTCTGCAGGAGTCCCACAAAAAAGACAACATCTGGCAAAATCAAAGGGTTGATTTTGTGAACGTAGGTTTGGTGCAATGTTTAAAGCAGACAGAGACTTTCTTTCTTTTTCAGAGGTAACTTTGAATGTTGTGTTTATTAGTAAAATTGCGACGGCAGTCTTCATGCACTGCTTGACCTTCACACACAAAAATACTCTCACCACGCTCTTTGCTTGCTCTATTGATAGAGTCTCGTCCTTTAGTTGTTGGTACAACAGTCTTCCCACCAGCATCCAGAGCACCACTGCACAGCACACACACTTCCATATTCTGCTACAGGTCCATTCCTGCACAGGTTTGATACAAGTTGTAGATTATATGTACAGGTCAGGGAACTGATTATTTTAGTTTACCATTATTATGTTCTTGCCACGCATTATTTGATGAGTCTCTGTCTTTGTCCGTCATTTCAGTTTCATGAACACACACACACACACACACACACACACACACACACACACACGCACGCACACGCACGCATGCACACACACACACACACACATTACACACTGTCACACACACACACACACACACACACACACACACACAGAAGAGAGAGGGAGAGGGAGAGACTGCTACTGACACACACCCGACGATAAATAATCATAGAACGAGTTACGGAAATAATGATTTAACTTGAAAATTTTAATAAACAGATTATTAATTGTTCGAAAAAATAATATCAAGAAATATATACTTTTTTTAAATGGTGTAGAAAATGAACAAAGAACGCTAAGGAGAAAAGTCTTTCATGAAAACTTAAATGGTATTTTGATGCGTTTGAGACGCCATACTTAGGGGCAAGGCTTCTGCATGTTGATCAAGTTTTTTTGCTCGTTGATCACAATTAAATAAAAACACGGCACTGTGATTGCGTTTGGATGGTTGTTGTGAAGCTTAGTGGCAAACAACATCAAATCAGCGTGATATAAAGAGTACTCACCAAGCATTTCGAAGAAGACGACTCCAATTTAAAAAGGCGCGATTGCAAGAAAACGTCGTCTGCTGTGACCGACTTCCGCGCGCGGGCGGTTAAAACAAAACCGTCGGCTGTGAATCAGCTATGGTGACTGTACAGCGTCAGACTAGCAAAATGACGAAAGTTGTGAATTTTCAAAACCAAATTTCACGATTATGCAAAAACCATCATCATTATAATTTGGCACACATATTATACACTTTTTATTCTATCGTATCCATTTTAAACACTTTGTGTAACTTTTTAGTTTTACCCCATTGTTTCTACGGTGTACACTATTTTGCTGTAAAATGTTTATATCTCACATTATGCAAAGTCCCAACATGACATGGAATGCACCACAGAGCTTCCTCACCTTTAAAAGATAAAAACGTATGCATGCAAATGGCACAAGTCTGTTTCTTCTTTATGGCTGCCTCAGGAACATGGTAAAAACTCCTTCAGGTTTGGACATATTTTAAATAGTTTGTTATCTGCCTGCAAGTTCCATTCTTCTGACAAGAGGTCTCTGACATAAGCCTGGGCTTTGGGTTTCAGATCACTTTCAGAAATAGACAATCTGCTCAACTCTTTCCTTTGGCACTCTTGGGAAGTTGATCAACCAAATCGTTGCCTCAAATGCCCACATGGCTGGAAACCCAAGAAAAAACTATGTTGTATCCATCTGATTTCAAACAGGTGTACTGTTCAAATAATTTCAGCAGTCAAGGATGCTTGAGGTTATGGCCTGCAATGGCCTCCAATGCGGAAAGGGAGTCTGACAAAATGAGGAAATCTTTGTTTTGATTTAAAGACCATTTCAGAGCCATGACAAGGCTGGAGCTGTCAGTGGGAATGTGTTTAGAACATCTCTGAGAAGGACCTGTCTGGCAAAAAGACCTATACTTAAAAGAAGCCAGACATCAGCTGTCTGATTCTTCTTTCTACACACCAATCCTTCAATCTACCACTAAATTGGACAATTCTCTTGTCAAAAGCACCATCAAGGAAGCTATACCTGAAGGAAATCTTCCCCCCTGAAGCCTTCTGTGCCATCAAAAGTGAACCAAGGAAATCCAAATTCTATCTCCTCCCCAAAATTCACAAACCTGATAATCCAGGAAGACCCCTAGTTTCGACTTATGTATGCCCTGCCATCTTTATCTCCTTTCTTGACTCCATATTGGCCCCTTGTTTCTGCCCTTCCTACCTACATCAAAGACACCAATCACACTCTGCAACTTATCAATGATTTTTCCTTCTCCTCTGACTGTGGAACTGAACATTTTTTGTTCGCTATGGACACTGTTTCACAGAGATGGTTTGATTGCTGTGAAACACTTTTTGTTTACAAGCAACTACAATATTCACATCCCCACCATTTTTGCCTCAGTGAACTTGCTCTCACACTTAATTCCTCCTCCTTTGCCAGGGAAACCTCTGACAACCAAAAAGAGTCACCATGGGAATAAAAATGGGACCCAGTTGTGCCTGTCTGTCTGTGGGTTATGTTGAAGAACAGGCCTTCAAACAGTATTTGGGTCCAGTCCCATTTCTTTTCTAACGTTTTACTGATGACTGCCTGGGCTTTGCCACTTTCTCCAGAGATAGCCTACTCCAATTCATCCACCATCTGTCTCATTTTCACCCATCACTCCCGCACACATGCAATATATCTCCTTCTGTCACTTTTTTGACATTATTATTTTTCTCCAGTCTGACCTGGACAACCTTAAGACCAGTGTATTTTATAAATCTACTGACTCTCACTCTTATTTACTTTACTCTTCCAGCCATCCTGCCACTGCCAAAAACAGTATACCATACTCACAGCTTCTGAGACTGAAATGGATTTGTAGTAATGCTACTGACTTTGAAAATGAAGCATTGAAAATGTGTTCCTTTTCCACTTCTCATCAATACCAAGAGAACATCGTTTATGAAGCACTTAAACATGCATGCAAAGTCACACACTCAGCAGCCCTCAGTTCCAGACCTTTTAAAAGCCATGATGACAGAACAGTTGCACCACCTACCACCCTTGCTGTCCGCAATATTCTCCTCAGAAACTTCCATGTTTCGCAAAAAGATCCAGTGCTCAAAACCACATTTTCCCAACCACCGCTGATTGCATTTCACAGAGATACAAATCTTCAAGACCTTCTCGTGAAAGCATCAGTCCAGCGGCCCTCCAGTGGCTCTTTTCCTTCTCTCAGAAATCAACCCTGTCACAAGAAGAACTGCAAAACCTGCCCCTTCCTCAACTCTACCATCACCCTCACAGGCCCACTTGGAAAATTCACAATAAGATCTTCTTTCACTTGCCAGTCATCCAATTTGGTCTACATCATAACCTTAACACTTTGCAACAAACTGTACATTGAAGAAACCTATCGCTCACTCAACAACCATTTCACTAAACATCTCAGATCCATGAAACTTCAGTACAAGAACCCCACTGGAAAGCATTTTAACCCTTTGCTGAGCACAACATGGCTGTTTGTTTACTTCCTGCATGGCAGAGAAAATGGCTGAAATGGGCGTGTCTGTGAGTGTGTGTGTTCAAAAGGCAGTATCTTTGGAAAGAAAGCATGCATTTCATTCAAATAAAAAGTAAAACATGCAGAACTGAATAAAGAATTATATACTTCCTACCTGTTGTTGATTTCTTCTTAGTTTTTGAATAAATCATTAGCAATCCACAACCAGATCGCACAAACAGCTCACTATTCACACTATGTACAGTTCACTGCAAGTCACTCAACTACTGAGGTGCCTCCACCACAGCACCCAGGTGCTGTGGGAAGCAAGTGTCATTGCAGAAATTAACTTGGCACACATCACAGCAATAACTGGATTCTATGGTGCGTCCTGCTGGAGTGTGTCTCTGGTTCACTTTGCACGTCACACAAGCCCTCTTTCTGCCCTCGAACTCGATCAGCTGGTGTGACTGTACATTTTCTGCATTCACCAGCTGGCTCTTCCTCTTGGCAGCTTTCTTTTTTCTTGAAGAGAACCCTCCAATCAGCTGACCAGCAAGGTCAAGCCAAAGTCCAGGAGACTGTAGTGTGTCTTCGGCTCCACTGGCACACTTTTGTTGTACCGGATAAAAGCGTTGTTGATGGCAGCATCATTCAAAGACAAAGCTGAATGGAATAGATTGCCTGCATATGAAGTGAACATGCTTGTGTTTGTGACCACGTACATGCAAATGTCATAATAAATTATTCTTCGAATCATGACCTGAGAGAAGAGCACGAAAAGGAGAAAATACTCAGCAAGAGAAGAAAACTTGTCAACATAATCAAGGTTACAACCAACCTTACCGCTGCAGGAAACTCCAAAGGATAGACTGCTCACAAACTTGTTAAACAGCAAAAATAAAATAAGGCACAAAAGCCAGACATCTGCAGTATTAAAACACAGGATGTACAGACAGTCGCACATCCCCTCCAGTTAGCAGCAAAATGGATATGGAATGGAAGCGGTATATGGGGTCACCAAAAACCCTAATTCCATACGAGTCTAGAAAGCAAGAGGCTCGGAAATTTAAGTGGAGATGGAGACAATAGGGCAAATGGTGTGTGTCCAAATGATGGTGTTCAACCTATAAAGGCAAAAATGGACCTGTAATAATTGGTGTGCCTTCCAAATACATGGCACTCACTTGTGGACAGCTGGAACGAGCAAAGTGAGAGTTGAGAAAGGCTTCAAGAAAGCGTAGTTATACTGTGACACCCTCTTGGATGCTTGCGGAAGAGAAATGAAATCATAGTACCAGACTCTTTGGAAAAAAAGAGAGTTAAACTCAAACCAGTGAGAGGGGTGGTTAAATTGAAATAAAAACTTGCAATAGTACTGGTCATGATAGGCCATGTATTGCCGACCACTACACTAGTCAGAGAAAATTCTGAGAGCTTGGGACCGTTACATTATCATCATCATAACCTTCGTCAGCACAAAATCCATTCTTGTTGTGTTCAACAGATCCACATTCTCATACACACCAAACATGCCTAAATACTGATGGTCAGAGTGTGACCGGTCCTTTTAAAAGCTGAGGGTTCACTCTTCCACACCACTGACCTCATTGGAGTCTCCAAGCCAGTGCCTTGCCAAGGTGGCAAACTCAACAGAGGCCGACCTGGCAAATGTTCAGATACCAGCTACTCCTTATCACAAGGTGCACAGGAATAGAGGGCACAGGGCGTGCTGTGGGCAGATGCTGGCCTGTCACTAATGGACCCAGGAACAGGATGAATGGTGAAGCAGAAAGCATTAGTCGCTACCTTCGTTAAAAACCAGCAGACCACTGAGATTTTCAAAAGCCAAATGCGTTCAAGAGCCAAAAATTGTGCGCCATGTTGAACTGGTCCAACTCTTGCACAAGTTGCATGGAAGTAATGGAGAAGAGCCAGAGCAGTTGACACAGGTTTCATCAGGGTTGAGGTTGGAGACAGTTTTCCGTCTTGACAAGATAAGATAAGATAATGTTGCTTATAGCCCAGCTGATCGCAAAGGGCCACATCAGGGCTGTCACCACACGTTAAAATCAACTCACCAGTCATTTAAAAAAAAACAACAAAACTTTCACACATCTCTTTGAATGATATCTTCTAAAAAGGCACCAAAAACTTCGTTAAAAAATCTTTTTTCTGTAAAATCTTAAATCAGATGAAAAATGTTAATCTCTCTCAAAAACCCAAAGATCACCTCTGGTGGGACATCTCTGAACAGGATTTTCATGGAATCTGCTGTAAAATAGTTGTGTCTCACATCGTGCAAGTCCCAACACTCCAAAAGAACAGGTTTCACTGTGAGTGGCACATGACATGGAATGCATCACGGAGCCTCTTCACTCTTTAAAAGGTAGGAATGGTAAAATACAAATGGCCGGTGTGCAGCCGGCACAGAACTGTCTCCTCCCTACGACCACCAGACGTAGATGAAAGGAACTCCTTAAGGTTTGGACGGATCTGAAAGAGTTTGTTATCCGTCTGTGTATTCCAGTCCTCCTGCCAGAGGTCTCTGACATAATCGTTAATTTTGGGTTTCAGATCTGAGCAGGGGATGTATATGTTGGACAGTTTCTCTCTTGTGGCATTCTTGGCCAAACGATCAACCATTTCATTCCCTCCGATGCCAACATGACCAGGAACCCAAGCCAGAAGAATGTTGTAACCCTCCACTTTCAACTTGGTAAAAAGTTTAAAAAACTGTAAAAGTTCAGGGTGCCTCCAAAGCTGACAGTGAATCCGACAAAACCAGAAAGTCCCTCTTCGTAGATTGGGAGATTATCCTCAGTGCTACAACCAGAGCTGTAACTTCAGCAGAGTAAGCAGAAGCGTCTGAAGGAACATGTTCTAACAGTATTTGAGAAGGAGCAGCACCAGGGCAGTAGGCTGCACAAGCCACTCCATCTTCAGACTTGGAACCGTCAGTGAAAATTTTCTGATAGGATGGGAGTTTTGAACAGAGCTCAGCATACAATGCCTTGCATGCCAGAGAGTTGATAGACTCTTTGCGAAAAGCTGCAAGATCAAAACGAATCTCTAGTGTGAAAAAGGTCCACGGAGGCTCATCTGGAAACTTGGAAAAATCAGACACAACTCCTAGCTCTAGACCTGCATTCCACGCGTGAGGCTGCATACGAAGGTCAAACGGCAGAATACAGTTAGGGTTGTTTTCAAATTTGCTTCGGAACTGAGGGTCAAAGACACAGTCATAGGCAGGGGTTTTCCGGTTCCGAGAACAGTCTGATATAATAGTTCAAAGATAGTTTCAGTCTGCGGTTGGATAGTGAGGGTTCACCTGCCTCTGCGTACAGGCTGTACACAGGGGTGGTGCGGAATGCTCCAAGACAAAGACGAAGCCCTTGATGGTGGATAGGGTCCAAGAGTTTGAGGTAAGATGGTCTTGCAGAGCCGTACACAGCACAACCATATCCAATTTGGAACGGACCAAGGCACTGTAAGGGTGCAGCAGAGTTTTCTTATCAGCACCCCAGTCAGTGTGTGCTACGACCCGTAGAATATTCAGAGCTTTCTGGCAAGAAGTTTTGAGGTTTTTAATATGGCTGAGAAAGTTCAGTTTTTGATCAAAAATAACCCCCAGAAATTTGGCTTCCTTAACAGCTGGAATGGTGGACTTATCCAGAAGAATTTCAGGATCAGCAAAAAACTGACGAAAATTGTGAAAATGGATTGACTGGGTTTTGGTACGTGAAAAGGTAAACCCATTTTCCTCGGCCCACTGTTGAATCCTGTTGACACAAAGTTGGAGTCGACGCTGTACGCTGGTGTAAGAAGCTCCAACTGCGTACAGCACGAAGTCGTCAACCAACAAAGAGGACTCAGAGCCCTGGCTTACCGATTTCACAATGTCGTTGATTTTAATGCTGAAAAGGGCAGGAGAAAGGATGCTCGTCTGAGGTACACCCAACTCCTGCCCATGGATGTCTGAGAGTGTGGTGCCAACAAGCACCTGGAATTGTCGATCAGCCAGAAAGTTTTCGATAAACAGAGGCAGATAACCACGATAAACAAGTTTATGCAAATCCATAAGGATTCCTGATTTCCACGTGGTGCCAAACTTTTTTCTAGGTCGAAAAAGATAGTGACGACATGCTGCTTATTGACAAAGGCATTGCGGATGGTGGTTTCTAGACGGATTAAATGGTCAACTGTCGAGTGGTACGAGCGGAACCCGCACTGTTCACTGGCCAAAAGGCCATCAGTTTCCAGTTTCCACATCAGACGGGATTTGACCATCTTTTCCATCAGCTTACACAGGCAGCTGGTCAGAGCTATTGGGCGATAGTTTGATGGGTTGGTAGGGTCCCTTTCCAGGCTTTGGGATGGGAATGATCAGGGCTTTCTGCCAGGAGGGCGGAAAGCACCCTGTGGTCCAGATATGGTTATAGACTTTAAGAAGGGTCTGGAGACAGCTTTCTGGAAGGTGTTTCAAAACCTGATAATGAATGTCATCCAGACCAGGGGCAGAATCATTGCAGGTTTGTAAGGCTGATTTTAGTTCATTGATTGAAAACGGAAGATTGTAGCTTCAGAGTTGTCTGATGTGAAATTGTATGAAGATTTCTCTCTGATTTGCTTGTTTCTTAAAAAGACTGCAGATTTATTTGAAGATGAGGAATTCTGTTGGATGGTTGAGGCCAACAGATTGGCAACAGCTTGTTTGTCAGTGATCAGAGCATCGGCAAGTTTCAGGTGATGAATGGAGGGGTTGGTGTTCTTCCCTTTGATTTTTCTGATGATGTTCCAAACTTTTTTCTTTGAAGTTTTAGATGTCAACCCGGAGCAGAAGTTTCTTCAAAACTGACGTTTACTGATTTTGAAAGTGTGCCTCAATTTAGCACGGAGTTTCTGATGGGCTCGAGCGTTGAGACCTGAAGGTCGTTGGTATACCTGACGCTGAGCCCCTTTGCGTATTTTTTAGATTAGTTGGCAGTCAGAATTAAACCAGGGTGTTTTGGGTAGTTGGGTTTGTCGGAAGACATTGGAATACAGGTTTTAGCACAGTTTATCACAGTATTGGTCAGAGATTCTGCTGGGTCTGGATTCTGAAGAAAATCAATCTCCTGGAATTCTTTTGAAATACTGGTTGCAAAAAGATTCCAGTTTGCCTTCTTATAATTAAGATGTGAGACTGAGGCGGTTTAAGTTACTACAGGTTTTAAAAGAACAGGGAAATGGTCACTTCCGTGCAGATTGTCATGGACAGACCACTCATAGTAGTCCAGGACCAGCGAGGGGTCACAAATCGACAAATCTAAACACGAAAGTGAACCTGTGGAGGAGTGGAGGTAAGTTGGAGTTCCATCATTCAGACAACACAAATCAAAGTCTGAAAGGACATCTTCAAGAAGCAGACCTCTGGATGACGAATTCACACTACCCCAAAGGGGGTTGTGTCCATTGAAATCACCCAACAGCAAAAAAGGCTGAGGAAGCTCTCCGATCAGACTTACAAGGTCCTGACGACAAAACCGGGACAGAAGGTGGCAGATAGAGTGAGCAAATTGTAATAGTCTTGTGGAGAGTGACTCTCGCAGCTACAGCATGAAGGGAGGTAGTCAGAGCAACAGGACTAAACAACACAAAGTTTTATGTAAAAGAAGGGCAACACCACCCAACAGTCCCAATGTGGATGGTTGTGCAGGCTTGGAAAGAATATTAAAGCCAGAAAGAGTGAAGGTCCTCTGGCTTTGAATTTTAGTTTCTTGAAGAGCTACGACGTAAGGTTTTTAACGTTTGACACAGAAGCTGTAGCTCCTCAAAGTTTGAATGTAAGCCACGGATATCCAATGGATTATTGTACTGTCCATGGTGCAGAGAATGAATAGGAGAGAAATTAGGTCATCTCCTCGTCATCATCTGCATCCAGTGGAGTGAATCTATTAGAAAGCTGGACAAGACTGTTGGAGTCTTCAGACCTGTTGGCAGGCTTGCCCACAGGTGAAGAAGGCCTGGATTTTGGAGATGGTGGAGGTTTCTTTCTCATCTCCACCATCTCCACACTGGACTGAACTCCTTGCCTGCACGGGCACTGCTCACACGGAAGTTCAAGGCGGGAGGGCTGGCTAGCAGGAGAGTAGACTGCTGGGCAGTCTGAGGGGTGGTGGATTTTTTGCCTCCACCCAGGGGCACCCACCTTGGACTGGGAGGTGGTGTCTTTGCTTCCAGAGTTTAACATTCTACTTTCCAACGTTTTTGTGAAAATAAATTCATCAGTCTGGCAGCAGACTGAACGGGTTGGAACTTTCTTAACTGCTGAAGCATACGAAGAAAACTGCTGATGTTTGGCTGCTGTCAGGCACACGGAAAGAAAAATTTTAAGCGCCTGTGTAGTTGAAAGGTTAAGCGCGAGCGAAGGGAGTTAAATGTGTGAAAAGGAAATGGCGTAGGATTGTCGTTCTTAAAGGGCAGGTCACTTCCTTTGTTTTGAATGTGAGCTGTGTTAAGAAAAATTGGGGTAAAAAAGCTAAACACATTGGAAGTGAGTGTGAAGAGAGATTCGAGCAACAGCGCTGAGAGAATGGAAAAGAGGCCGCCGACTGTCAGGCCCATTTAATACAGACATGAGTCTGTAACATGCTTATGCATGTATTTTGCTAGGGAATGATTCAGACAAGAGTAAGTATTTGATACAATTTTAAGGAACTATGAAAGTTCCAGTCTTTGTTTTTATTTTATCCATTTCGATCGTGAAATTGGGAATCGAAATTATTTTGTAAAAGTGTTTATGTTGGATTGCTGCTAACTGTGTGCAGTATAGTCATCATAGCTTATTTTGTTTTCTAGCTACGCCGTTATGTAGCAGTAGCAAAGTAGACGAGGCTGTGACTGTAGGGAGAGTCGGGTGAGCTACGGGAGCCATACCCCCCTGCCAGAAAGATGTCGGAAGGAACAGCCAGAGACAGCCAGAGATAGTTGTATGCTGTCCAAAGGTGCAGAGGCGAAGTCGGAGATCGCCATAGAGTTATGCTCTGGGGAAACCAAGCGAAAAGGGTAGGTGGAAACATGTATGCTGTCCACCATAGATGCTTGTGATTGGATGAAGAGGAATGAAGGTACCGATATTTGTGATGAACTGACCCCAGGAGAAATATAAAGTGAACTATGATCTGTGAACAGACTGAATAATAAACCCCACCAGTGCTGTGTATGAAAAATGGGAGAAGAGGAGATACTGGGGGAAATGAACTTTTTAAACCTGGTGTTTAGCGCCTTGTGAGTTGTGTGGAGGTGGATGCCTGTTGTGTAATGGAGTATTGGCTGTATTCATGCATGCATGTGTAAAATATTTGTGCATGAATCAGCAGCCTGACAAGTGGTGACCCGATCTTGAACTACCCTCCCCTTGGTTGAATGAGTTCCCCACCCCATTCTGAAAAAAAAAAAAAAATTGAACTGCCTATGTTAGTGTGGGAACACTTGATTGATTTCCATTAACACCCCTCTCTTTGTGTTTCTGTATTGAAATGATTATTATGTAAAGTCCCATACTTTATATTACTTTATTGGATAAATTTGGTACTTTTCTTATTCTTTTGTCTTTTGTATTTATATCTTGTAAAGATTTTTTGATATAAACCCCTTCTTCTTGATCCCCTTCCATTTCTTTATTATTATTCTATTGTTCTATTATTGAGAGGCTTGCATTATATCCTTTTATTTCTCTTTTTCTTTACTTACCACTTATTATGCAATAGTATTATTTTATTTTGGATTTGTTTACTATTGGTACTTTTAGGTGACCAGCCCTCATTATATACTTACTCTTATTTGGATCACATTATTTAAACTTATAAACCCCCACTTTAAAATTTGAATATTTTGGGTATAATTTTGTTTTAAAACCCCTTTCTTTACTTTTACTGATGATTTAATTTTTGTTTTGGTTTCTTTCCCACTTATTCTGTGAACAGTTTCATACCCCCCCCCCCCCCCCCCCCCCCCCCCCCCCCCCCCCTTCAAAAGTTCCTCTAGGTAATTTGTAGTGGATTTTTGTTTCTTTTTATATTGTAGTTGAGTGTGTATCCCCGTCGCCAGTTTTTTACGGGTGGGCATAACCAATAGGGGTTGTCCAGAGGGTTTTTCTATTTCCTGTCTTACTTTCTCTTACTATTTTGGTTTTTTCCACTCTGTCTACTTTTGCTGTTTTCTAACTTCATTCTCCCTAGTTACTCTTTACCATAAGCACCTCTCTAGTTTGTACTTTACTCATCCTCATATCTTAAGTAGGGTCTTTGATTAGTGAGTGTATTCTTTCCCCCCTTTTAGATGTTTGTTGTGTTTTCATCGTTTTAATTGATCATGTTTTAAGTTTTTTTTTTTTTGGTGTGAAAGGTTTTGGTGGGTGAGTGATCTTCTTTGACTTTATTTCTGACTCTGGTAGGGATTTTTTGTTTTTTTGTTTTTTGTCCCCTATCCCATAGGCTGCCTAGCTCCAACCTCTTTTCGCTTGTCTGTAGCGAAGGGACATGGCGTTGGAGAAGGATACAAGTGCCTTCCGTAGATTTTGAGTTTTCTTTCACTTTCTATCGTTTGAGTTTCAGTTTTTCCCTCCCTCGCTCCAATACCACGTGATTAGATGCCAGTGGATGGTTTATCTTTTCAGCTGTGGTTGTCCGATTAAGAACTGCAAGTATTGAATGAATGCGGGCGGTGATTGATTATTGATTTGTTTATCTTGATTGTTATCTGGTGTTTATTATTGATTTATTTTAATGTATTACTTGATGCTGACTGATTGATTGTTTGTTTGTATTTATTGGTTTCTACTGAGTGGGTCATTTTTCAATTTGACAGTATTTTCTGCGTTTAGTGTACTTCATTAGTCCATAGTATTTATTATAAATTGTGTTGTGAGTGAATGTGGTGAGTGTGAGAAATTTTAATCGGAAAGCTTTAATATCATCGTTGTATGTTTGTTTGTTTGTTTTGAAAAATATTTCATCAAAATGTCTGAATTTCGACGTTTACCTGTCTCAGGGTAGACGCTAGGTCTTGATGGTGCTGACTTAGTGGACTATGTTAAGCAGTGCAATGATCGCGCAGAGCGTGCGAGAGAAAGAGAGAGGGAGAAGGGAAAGGGACACTGAAAAGAGAGAAGAGAGACAGAGAGAGAGAGAGAGAGAAGCGGAAAAAGAGAAAGAGAGACAGAGAGAAAGAAAGAGAAAAAGAGAAAGAGAGACAACATGAAAAGGATAAAGCTATGGATTTAGAACTTCAAAGGAAGAAAATTGAACTAGAGTTAGCGAAAGTGTCAGCGTCTGGTGTGAGTGATGGTACTAACCAGCAGGGTTCCAGTGATTCCAAACCGTTTTCCGGACGGACGCCATATATACCAAAACTTCCAGTCTTTGATGAGTCAAAAGATGAGATAGACGCATTCCTCTACCGATTTGAAAAATCATGCAACTACATGCGAATGGCCCAAGGACAAATGGGTATTATATGTCGCGCCTTTATTTAAAGGTAGTGCACTCACGTTGTACCACTCTTTGGCCGCTAAGGACACTTTGTCTTGGGACGATCTCAAGAGTGAACTACTGAAACGGTACCAGTGCACCGCAGACGGTTTTCGGGAAAAGTTTCGTGCGGTCAGACCGGAAAAGGGAGAATCATTTTCCGCCTACCTG
>JADBJO010000084.1:1188006-1191806 GCA_016801955.1 Conus betulinus | reverse complement strand
ATGACCGTGTTTTTTTTTATCCCGCCATTGAGGCAGCCATACTCCATCTTCGGGAGATATGCATGCTATGTGTAACGTGTCATCTATACCAACGGCCAAACTGGCCTTCCCTTCCGAAAGTTGTTGATGGGATTTTACGTGTGTGCAAGATGTGCATGCGTTCACACACGGAACCTTGTTTTATAGTCTCATTCGAAGGACTGTATGGGGAATGGAGTCAGAACCAATGTTAACTCCGAGGGAAAAAAAAATCCCCCGTACCAAAATTCGAACCCACAACCCCAGATCACTAGTCCGGCGCTCTACCACTGAGCTATTCCGGCCCCATTGAACACACTATTCTTATTTAAAGATGTGCCACTTCCTGCAGAGCCATATTCAGACGTACCTTGTTGAAGCACTCCGCTTTGTAACAGTTGCACTGCATTGTAAGACATCATATTTTGTAACATTTTGTAGCGTGACTTGTATTGTTGACGCATGCTTTCTCTCTCTCTCTCTCTCTCTCTCCCTCTCCTCTCTCTCTCTCTCTCTCTCTCTCTCTGACTGTTTGTGTGTGTGTTCTCAATTTGGAGAGCACTGTTAAACTCAGCCACCTTGTTACATGCTATCCCCTTTCCCCATCCAACATCATTCGTTACTTCCACTCCTCATTCCTCCTCTCCCCTGTTCTCATAATCTTGTTTGTCTGTCTTTTACTTCTGCATACCTTTGTTCACTCGATATAAGACTATCGTGTATGGGGCGTTTGTAATACCAGGATGAGGAAAAGGCAAAAGAAAAGTTCTGAAATAAGTTAATATTTTCTGTCTAAACACTTTGTCCTCCACCTTAACATGTCCCCTGACACCCTGTTTTGTTCCCGTCCCTTTAAGCGCTCATTCCTGATATTACAGACCAAGATCCACACAATACACACACGAAGGAAGAAAGGAGAGGGTGGGAAGTAGAACGCCTTGCCCTGGACGGCACAGCACTGACGCTACAACAACTGAAGCGTTATTTACAGGGGCAAAGAACCGGCCAGACTGTTGTCAAGACAGATAGGAGAATCACACCACCCGCCATGTTTCGACCGGAAATCAAAGTCACAACTTCCGGTTCATTAAACCCGGAGATTCAGTCACGAGTGAATTTTATGGGCCTGAAGGGTGGCAAGCGTTTGTTTGCTCTATACTTAGTGTGTAGACACCACGAGAGAGCGAGAGAGAGAGAGAGAGAGAGAGAGAGAGAGAGAGAGAGAGAGAGGGGGGGGGGGGGGGAGGCTTGGAGGCTGTTTAATACGCAGCAGCACAAAGATGACTTGTGGTTCTGTTTGTTACCATCTCTGAGTCAAGTCATGGTACTTAAAGCTCAGCCAGTCACGGGATCAGACCAGGGCTTTAATGAAGTAGGAAACTCCAAATGAAGTCAAGTTTTGAAAAAGAAAGATTGATCAAACATAAAGCATAATAACCACCCCACACCGAAGACAGAACATGTGAAATATTTGATTCGGTTATTAAATAAAAATGCTGGCTCTACTATCTTTGAAAGACAACAGAGACAGCACGTGTGTCAAAATGTGGCAAGACAACATTCCAGAGACGATCGTGCGTTCTTCAGCTGGCATAATCCGGTGTATCTTGCTAAACAAAGGAAATGCTAAGATTGTTGATAATGGAGAGGATTCTTGCCGGCACCCCCCTCCCTCCCTCCCTCCCTCCTCTCGCTCTCTCTCTCTCTCTCCTCCTCTCTCTCTCTCTCTCTCTCTCTCTCACGTAAACACACACACAGAGGGGAAATGGAGAGGGAGATGGGTGGGGGCGGGGGGTGGGGTGTGGAGTGGGAAGAACGACGCTTATTGTCATTGCACCGCACAGCCCATTTAGCGAAGCAGTTTTATGTGCAGTGGAAAACGCGTCGCTTTCTTATTGACATGGAAATGATGTCAAGCACTTTTTCCCAAACCACTTGACATAAACATGAACAGTAACAGAATCACCGAATCAGCGAATCCGTGTTGTGTTCCGTCAGAGCAAGAGACGCTGTCACCCCAGACAGAACTGGATTTAGGCCGCGAAGTGCGTGCAGTCCACACGTGCGCGGGTGTCAGTGTGTGCGAAGTTGCGGATGTGCTTTTCTTTCCGGGCTGGCCAGTTTCAACACGCTCTGCACAAGGCTTCTTGGCTGATGTATCGAAAAGCACGCACCGTCACCCGAAGATCCATCACCGAGATATTTAAGTACAATGTCATCTGTCTCACACAGTCACAGAGCAGCATGTTGATATAATCTGACTGATGGAGTACCTGCTTTGCAGAACGTTTTGTTCCTGTGTATCTGACAGACGTCTCCGCATTGACCGATCTGTTAGCGTAGACATACACACAAAATCACATTTCTTCACCGCACTAAAGCCGTTGTCATATTGGTGGAGTCTCTGACTCGAGCGCAAGACGAACATTTTGTTTTTTCGCTCACTTTCTACTTTTCTTCGCCATTCTGTGGTCACACCAGGCCGGACGAGTTTCCGGGAAAGTGGTATGCAAATCGACTGGTCACATGACTCGCATGCGAATCTCATTCGTCGGTTTGGCAGAGGTGAGTGAGAACGTTGCAGTAATTGTGTAACCAATTAGATGAATTTACTTTTTTTTGGTGCTGGAAAACACAAACAATGGCTAATTAGAATTCGATAAGATTTCCTTTTTGACTCTTTGTCCTTTGAGACAATATATTACCCATGTTTGTACCAAAGGTTTAATTGATTTTAAACGAAAAGAGGCTGAATTAGAAAGTAGAGTATTTGAATTTTGACTTTTTGCTTCTGAATCTCCATTTTCGTTATTTGTGAATATTATGTTGGAGTCCGTAATTCGTCTAGTTTTGCACACTTCTTTCAGCTTGGGCCACAAAGCCTGCCTCACGCGCTGTCTAATCACGCCACGTCGTTTAGTCAATGCATGTTGAGGCATTCTGTCTTCGTTACTTTAGTAAAATGTACGAAATAAATAGATTCATGTTTGACAGAGACTCTGAACGCGAGGACGAATTCCCGATCGATCTTAGTGTAAAACAACGACTACAACAAACACAAAACATCGAATCGTGTTTTAGAGGAGATGCCAGCTGCAAAGCACTTGTGTATGACCTTCACCTTTGCACTGCCTGGCTGATCGCCATCGCTGTGCGAGTGATTTGCCTGAAAAGTTAAGCATTTTCATTTTGCTAAAGTGGGCGAATGGTCTGTTCTTGTGCTCACTCACCTAGATGGTCTCACACACACACACACACACACACCACACACACACACACACACGCGCGCGCGCGCGCGCGCGCGCGCGCGCGCATACACACACACACACACACAAAACGAGCGCGAAAGCCAGCGCTTGATCAAGACACTCGCTTGGTGTGACATTCGCTTTACCTCAAAACCGGCCTGTACTGTATCATGCCAGGCTCGATGTCGAGGCCAGTTTGCAGGAATGGGCCATGGATCCACGTTGATGCCACATTCAGATGTGTTCAAAGACTAAAGTTTATCTTGAAGATCTACATTTACACTGTCACTATGTTCTGACCGGGCCTGCCATAGCTGAACAGGAGACAGCCACTGCCTTATATTTGATGCAGCGACTTCATCTTTCTATCTCTGTGCTAGCCTAAACGTGTTCTATTCCGTTGAGGCTAAGGATCCGATAAGGCCGTAACACAGGTAAGTTACGTCCAGGTCCCGTGTATTTGGTGACGCTTTTATGTGAGACGCACTGTCAGGTTGTTCAGGTCATCTTCGTGACCGACCCTTACGTGTCCAG
>JADBJO010000084.1:1170506-1173006 GCA_016801955.1 Conus betulinus | reverse complement strand
TGTGTGCGCGCGCACGTCAGTCTAACGTCTATTCACATGTCATTTTGTAAAAAAAAAAAAAAAAGAAAGACAGAGAGGGAGAGAGTCATAATGTTTGAGAAAAAGTTGAAAGGAAATACTGGAACGAATAATGATGTTGAAAATAAACAAATCAGTAAACAAATAACAGAAAACAAACAAACAAAAAACAAGCAAACAAATAAAAACAAAACTCAAACAAAATCGCAATGCGTTAGACAATTATACTCTCACTTAAAAGCAAACGGCCAGTAGAACTATGATGTAAATATTCACAAGTTTCAAATACAACGGAAAAAGTACAGTTGATTTTCTCTTTGGTATCTATAGCAGAGAGAAGACTTCGAACAGCACAATTAAAACAAAAACAAAAGCAACAAAAGAAAGAAAGAAACAAACAAAAAAAAAGCTGTGTGGTGAAATGAAATGTTTTCCCCCCATAGTACCATATGATGTTCTTGCTGAATTTTGTTTCAAAGGCTGTTTGTTTTGTTAAAAAAACTGTACGCAAGCAATACTATTTGTCAAAAAATTTCGTGAGATTTTTTGTGACTGAGATGTGTGTGTGTGTGTGTGTGTGTGTGTGTGTGTGTGTGTGTGTGTGTGTGTGGTGTGTGTGTGTGTGTGTGTGTGTGTGTGTGTGTGTGTGTGTGTGTGTGTGTGTGTGTGTGTGTGTGGTGTGAGGCAGGCAGGTAGCTGGGTGGGTCGGAGTCTCTTAGTTTGTTCCGTTATTATATTCTATTTCTCTGTGTGTCAGCTGACGGTATGCTCCTGCGGCTAAGTAAGAATTGTCTTTAATCTGCAAAATGAACGAACTTCGTGTCTTCGTGATCTAATGGTTAGTATGACAAACTGCTTGACTAACAATCAAAAAAGGACAAAAAGAATATGCAAATCCTGATGGACGAGTAGAACGTGTCATGAAGAAAGAGAGGAACTGCAGGGCCAGCAGAATCCCTCGTGGACACGGCCATAAACTGCTGGTGCAATCGAACGCACCGTGGACCTTTTTAATGACAAACACTGTTGGACCTACAGATCGTGTCACGGACAAGGAGACAAAACTGACAGAACATCAGAATATGTCTTGGGCAAAGAGATATAAACTGCTGGGCAAAGGAAATGCGCCATAGACATGACATTATTGTTGGACCAATAGAATCCGTCGACGACAAAGAGCTAAACTGCTTGACTAGTAAAGTGTGTGACGGTCAAAGAATTGAACTGATGAACCGACAGAATATGTCCTGGACAAACAGGTAAACAGTCCAACCGATAGAATTCCTGAGGGACAAACAGAGAAATTGTTGGTTCAACAGAACGAGTCATCACCAGACAAATACTGGCTGATGAGTATTCCCTCGGAGACAAAGAAATAAACTTTTCGGCCGACACAATGCGTCATGCACACAGAGATGACCTTTTGGACCGCTGGAATGCATTATGGACAGATCAAAATGTGACCAATGCAATAACACGTGAACAAAGAGAAAATAACTCTTGAATTTACAGAAGATGACGGGAAATACTGGACCAAATAGAATACGCCATAAACAAAGAAGAAAAGGAGCAGTGGAGCAACAGAATGCGTCACTGACAAAGAAGACAAAAAAAAAAACTGTTAAACAAACAGAAAACATCACTTACACACACACACACACACACACACACACACACACACACACACACACACACACACACACACACACACACACACACACACACACACACACACACACACACACTCACACTCACGCACACACACACACACACACACACACACACACAACACACACACACACACGCGCACGCACGCACGCACGCATGCACGCACTCACGCACGCACGCACTCACGCACGCACACACGCACGCACGCGCGCACAGACAGACAGACAGACAGAGACAGATAGATAGACACACACACACACACGCACACGCTTGCACACAAAGACCCAGAATGCCCAGTATGAACAAAGGATGCGTTATGAACAAAGAGATAAACTATGGGACCAGCAGAATGTGTACGAACAAAGACACATACTATTGGACCAACAGAATGTGTATGAACAAAGACATAGACTATTGGGCCAGTTGAATACATCCGCTAGAAAGAATGTATTAATTTGACCAATAGAATATGTATGGAGAACGCGTATCGACAAAGAGAAAATAAACTGCTGGACCAACACAATGCGCATGGACAAAGAGATGAGCGGAAGAACGAGTAGAATGCTTACGGATAAAGAGATAAAGTGTCGGACCAACACAATACAAATATAGACGAAGAAACAAATTGTTGGACCGAGAGAATAAATACGGACAGAGACTGATTGCTGGACCTGTGAAAGGCGTGTGCACAAAGAGTTGAATTGCTGGACCATCTCAGTATGTATGGACAAAGAGATCAATTATGAAATTGGACGTGGACAAAGAGGAACATCTGTTGGACTGACAGAAGTGATGCTGACAGAGAAAACATCTG
>JADBJO010000084.1:1148006-1165506 GCA_016801955.1 Conus betulinus | reverse complement strand
CCTCAGAGTCAAACGTTCAAGGTCTGTGTTGTAGAGCAATGACAACAGCACAACTGTCCGCAGAGTCAAACGTTTTAGGTCTGTGGTGTTTAAGTCTGAGCACTGCGCTGGACAGTTCGACAGATCTCATGTTTCAGTATATCCTGGCAACAATGACCTGCTCTGAAAAAAGCCCTTTCAATAGTCTGCAAACTTTAGGTGTCTGCAAACAGAATCTTACCCTTCTTGTTCTAGCATACAAGAATACTAAGCACGATTGATGGTATTGTGGTGAGCGCCAGATGGAAATAACATTGATAAGAAATATGAAACGTGATAACGTGAAGGCTATACAATGATAACTCTAGTTTAAAGCCTGGCACTGATATGTCAGTCATATGCCTTGGCTGTTGCTGCCTCTCTCTTGTCAACAAAACCACAGTTTGTCCACTGACTCCCGACTGTCTGTATGATAGCAAAGTTAGAATTCCTGCACTGTTGAACGAAAGAATAATCAAACTACAAAACAAACGCAACGCGTTTCGACCTATTTGGCCTTCTTCAGGAAAGACAAATAACATTCAAGACAATGAAAACGAAACACGAAGAAGACCGAATCGGTCGAAACGCGTTGTGTTTATTTTGTAAGTTGTTCATTTTTTCGCTATGCGGCGCAGTGCTCCTGTCTTTGCTCTTGTTTCAATTTCGCCTGCAGTCATCCCACTTTAAAACCATCTCTGTATGACTGCCTGAGATCTTGCACATCAGCAGATGTAGTCGTTTTTTTTTCTTGATCAAAGCGTGGACCTCTCCTGGATGATTAGGATTAGAAGGGTGTAGCAGAATGTTCCTGCTGGTCAGTCTGACAAGTTACCCTGTACCATGATGTTTCTGTATCTTTCGCAGAATCCAGCTGTAATGTTAAAAGGAGGGAATACTTAGAAAACATCATTTTCCCTTGAAACTGGAAAAGCGTCGACAGCACACGCTGATGGGAGAGGTCGGAAAGAAATTTATCTTTCCATTCGTGTGTTTAACCTGAAGGTAAAGAAGTCAGTTGTAGAGTCAGTCCCAGCCGCTTCCACTGAGACTGAAAAAAGGAAAGATTGACAATGTTAAAGCAAAAAGGGGCAGAGAATTTCTTTCTTTTCCGAAGGTTTCATTTCACCCAGACATTTTTCAAATATCCTGAAGAAAAGGACAAGAAAGTTTCAACTGAATCAACGTGTTTTTTATAGTCCCCCGAGAAATAGACGCAGCAGGCGCTCAAATGTCACGTCGGCGACTTGACAGATGCCTTCTGCAACCATCTGATACTATCATGGAAGAAAAACAACAACAAAAGCAACAAAAACTCTCTTCGGGACTTAAAAGCTGACTCCCTAATGAGGTCTCCTCTACCATGGTGCGATGTTGGCGCCATTGGAGAAACTCCTTAGGACGCTCCTTTCAGCCGGAAAAAAGTGTCTAAAGAAGCGTGATTTGTGTTCACGTCTGATGTCTCTCATACAATGTGCTAACACACACGCATCCGTAGAACACACACGCTTTTTTGCACGAACGTATGCGCGAATGATCATGCAGAAATACACGCACACGCATGAAGTGGTGCACTATGACACACGCACACAGCCATAAAGGTACGCACTCCAACACACACACGCACCCCCCCCCCCCCACACACACCACACACACACACACACACACACACACACACACACACAGAAATATGCAAAATACCGCTTTCGAACTACCTACTACTCTTTATTACATATATCATTCAGACATTTCTTTTCCCTACCAGTTGCTACCTCTTACTATATACATCCTTCAGACAACACCTCTTCTCCTACTGGCCACTACCTCGTACTACAAACATCGTTAGACAGTACCTCTTCTCCTACTGGCCGCTACCTCGTACTACAACATCGTTCAGATACAGTACCTCTTCTCCTACCTGGCCTGCTACCTCTTACTACAAACATCGTTCAGACAATACCTCTTCTCCTGCTGGCTGCTACCTCTTACTACAAACATCGTTCAGACAACACTCTTTTTCCTACTGGCTGCTACTTCTTAATACATACATCGTTTAGATAAATTTCCTGTTTGTCATGGCTGCTACCTCAATCATGCTACCCTACTGGCTCATTCATGCAGACAACATTCCTTTTTTCCCCCTACTGACTGCTATCACTCTCACTACTGGCTGCTCTCCTACATCGTTCAGACAACACTCCTTTTCCATACTGACTGCAGACAACATTCGTTTCATTTTCCCACTGACTGCTGCTACTACATACATCGTTCAGACAACATTCCTACATCGTTCAGACCTACACATCCAACATTCCTTTTCCATACTGGCTGCTCTCCTCACTACATCGTTCAGACATCATTCCTTTTCCCACTGGCTGCTCTTTTCTACATACATTGTTCAGACAAATGTCTTTTTCTCACTGGCTGCTACTCTACATACATCGTTCAGAGAGCACTCCTTTTCTTTACTGGTTGCTACTTCTGACTACATACATCTTTCAGACAAATCTCCTTTTCTCTACTGGCTGCTACTTCTTGTTGCATACACCTTAAAGACTGCACTGCTTTTCTCTACAGGCTCCTAACTCTTACTACATACATCGCTTAGACAACACTCCTTTTCCCCGCTGTTAGCTTACTGGCACAGCACACTTCCAGTAGACACTATGTATTTTCCAACTGGTTGCTGCTTCTAATGTTATACTTGATACAATTAGCTGTACTTTCTGCTAAATTTTTACTGAATTTGGTTGCACAGTTGTGACTGTGGTGAGTTCAAACCACTCGAGTCGTCAGATTTGGACGAATCTATCGCCTGCCTTGCCAGCAGGAAGTGGAAGGCTCATTCTGTTCGTGGATGTTAGGGCGGAGCAACAGAGGAGGGGCTGGGCTCCGCTTTCCATTTAGCTGTGGGACTTTTAACCTTGAGGAACTGTTCACTACTGCTTTGTTCAGCCATGTAGCGATTATCATTACACAATGGAGGATGAAGTGTCAATGTGACTATGTATTCTTATTTTTCATGTAATTGTTTACACACGCACGCACGCACACACACAAAAGCGCTCGCGCGCGCGCGCGTGCACACACACACACACACACACACACACACACACACACACACACACACACACATTGCATAAGTGAAGATAGGGGGGAAATAGAATTTTTAGAGAGAGAGAGAAGTAGAATGTACAAGGAATGGCTGACCTGGACAGGAGTTCATGTATCAAAGAGACAGCTGACAAGGAGAGCAGTAGCCTGTAAACAAGATGGGTGCCCAAGAGATGAGCAGTCTGGTAAAAGGATTGGAAAAGAATAGTCTGTAGAAGAGTCCGTTGACTGAAAGAGGAGCAGTCTGTCAACGAGAAGGTTGACTGAGAGCGCTGTCTGCAAACAAACGCTGCGAGTTTGAATTACACAAGCAATCAACATGAGCATTGCCTTCTTCGCTTTCGAGTGCGTGTGTGTGAATTTTTCTTAACATTACACCAGTAAGTCTTTGGACATTCTTTTCTTTTATTCTCTGTCCTCCTTTTCTTATTGTCTCCGTTCCATCTTTCTTTCTTCTTTCTTTTTCTTTCCTCTCCTTTCCATCTCTCTTTGTTTCTTCATAACCTGTCTCAGTTCAAAGAGAAGACAAGGGACTCCGAAACCCGGCCTTCAATCCGTACCCCCTCTCTTCCTCTCTCACTGTCTCCCTTCATTAGATGAGCGTCACTTACCCCCCTTCCTACCTCACGTTCCCCCATTCCTCCATCACACCCCTGTCCCTACACTCCCTCCCCATCATACCCGTATTCAATTCCGCTTTGAAATCTCAGCTTCACTGGACAGCTGCGGGGAGACAGGATGTGATGATATGGGTAGATGATCTTGTGAGTAGGAAAGGGATGGGGGGGGGGGGGGGGGGGGGGGGGGGGGGGGGGGGGGGGGGGGGGGGGGGGGGGGGCTCATACCCAGATTACTTTGTCAAAGGATTGAATTATTTCTTGCTACCCTCCCTTTCCCCACAAGAATATGCTTGTGGAAGAAGAGAGTCTCAATCGGGTCCTCTGACTTTCCTCCCGATTAGTGGGCGGATGGGGAGCATATGTTAACCAGTTGTGGACGTAAATTGAATGTAGAATATTGATCAGTCACAAGGCGTTTCTATTTATGGTGTGCTGGATCGAATGTATGGAACTGAATGGGTGTGCGGGTAGGGTAGGGTTTAGGAAAGTAAACAGTTTATAACGAGAAAATGTTTCTTCTCTGATCTTTAGCTCCTAAATTCAATGTTGATCTGGTTTGAATCAAAGGTTCATAGAATTAGAAACGGAAAGAAGTTGGTTAGAGACTGAGCTGTCAATTCTCTCTCTCTCTCTCTCTCTCTCTCTCTCTCTCTCTCTCTCTCTCTCTCTCTCTCTCTCTCTCTTTCTCCCCCACCCTAAGTCATGACATCCTTTTGTTTGCAGAGGCAAATGGAAGAGGGACGCTACACTTACTTAGCTAACGAGGTACAGCGCCTGCTGTGGCTGTATAGCCCAAGACAACTGGCAGTGCCAGAAAACAAGTCTGGCACTGAAAGGCATTGAGGGGCAATGACTGGCCTCTTTAGAATTAAAGTTCAGGGCTGAAGCATTTGTATGAGGGAGGGAGGGAGGGAGGGGGGGGTGGGGGGGGGTGGGGAGGGTGTCAAGCTTTGTGCAGAGTTTCTCTCCCTGCCACAGCCCAGTTCTGGATAGGCGGGTCTGGCAGCTGGCATGGCTGCTGCAGTCTGTCGTGTGGCGGTGCTAACGTTGTCTACTCACAGGTGTCTCCAATCTCTCTTTTCCTGTCACTGCTGGTTCCACTCTGGTAGGATGTATGCGTGTCAGCCTTAAAAGTCTATCTCCATTTGCTGTAGACAGCCACCAAGGCTTCTGTGCCTATTGGTAACACACACACACACACACACACACACACACACACACACACACACACACACACACACACACACAATCTGTCTATCTATCTATCTATCTATTTATGCGCTAAACAAATCAGAAGTTTTGAAAAATCAAGGGAAGGCAAACGATTCCTTTGCCATTAAGACAATAACTTATCAAAGAGTTCAAAGCCGGAGGGAAAGAGAGGGAGAGAGAGAGAGAGAGAGAGAGAGAGAGAGAGAGAGAGAGAGAGAGAGAGAGAGTGAGTGAGTGACAGAGAGAGAGGATTAATGGGAATGATGATTTGTGTGTGTGTGTGTGTGTGTGTGTGTGTGTGTGTGTGTGTGTGTGTGTGTGCGTGCGTGAATGCGTGCGTGCGTGCGTGAATACATGTGTGGGCATGCGTGCGTATGCACATGAGTGCGTAAATGAGCGCGCGCGCGCGCGCGTGTGTGTGTGTGTGTGTGTGTGTGTGTGTGTGTGTGTGTGTGTGTGTGTGTGTGTGTGCGCGCCGAATTGGATGAACATTGCCTGTTCATTTTCGTTATCCTGAGTGTTGTGTGTATTTTTCCTGAAGAAAATCTAAGCTTAGAAGTCGAAACGCGTCGTGTTTTTCTTGTGATTCGTTTGTCCACATTTTCGGCGGAGGCCTTTGAATAGTTAAAAAAAAATTCTTTAAATGTACTGCGCTTGGGACGTCACTGGGCAGAATCCTCATTGGAGCCGTTACAATTATCATTGAGGGGTTTGTCAACCAGTCACAGCCTACTCCAAAGTTGTTGAGTGCCACTGTGATCTCAAACAGGATACACCATCAATAGAAAAGTAACATTTACTGCCTTGTAGTATGGTGCCAGGGCTCCCAAAACAGAATAACAGTCATCATCCTCATCACAGCGATCATCACAAATTCAGAGAAAAGCAAAGGAGGCTCTTCATGCTCTGCTCTCTTGCTGACCTTAACTTTACTTTCTGTCCCAGACCTAAACTTGCGTGGAGTTCGTAATAAAGTCTTCATTGAGATGGTTGGATTCATGGGCACTGAAGATGTTGTGGTCTGTGACACTCTTGAGGGCAACGCTCAGTCCATCACACCCCTCAACTTAACCATTGTTGTAGCGAGCAGGTGGGGCATGAGAGAATCTAGGAGGCTAAGTAGGTGACAGGCTATTAATTACCTTACCCAGACCAGGCACATACCAGAACTTGTCACCAAAAGAGCACAAATTGGTGGAAATGAAATAAAAAGAATTGCCTTAACGGAAATAACCTTAATGATCGACAGACATTGCACAGAACATCATCCAGTAGTCAGTGACCCAAGGGTGTCAGAACTTTCCACAGGAGTGCCAAAGACGACATCCGAGGTACTGGCATGAAGCAGAATTTGCCTCTGGAGGTAGTCATACCTGCTACTATCTTCTAGTGCCTGTCCACGTTGTTTTCACATTTCATACGAAAAGGAAGAACATGAGCAACTTCGTTAGAAGAATCGTTTGACTTTTTATCGCGTTCATTGAGAATGAAGTAAAGTGGAGTGAATTAATTTGCACTATTGATATACACGGTTCTGGGATAATTTCAGTAATTAAAAATGAACAATGGCAAGCAAAGAAAAAATCTGTCAGCTGCACTAATAACCCATAATAATATGCAAACAAAAAAGAAAGAAAGGAAGAAATAAAGAGCTCAGTTCACAAACTACAGAAACCAAAACACACAAAGGAGGTGATGACTCTTTCAGCTGTCCTCACCCGGCACATCGGTCCTCTAGTGCTCATCCCGCGTGCTCCCTTCTCACGAGATTTCACGAGACAGCCTTTCAGCTGGTGTGTGTTACTTCGCTACTGGGTGTGAACACGAAACATGACCGAGATGATTCAGTTTAGTAATCACCTGGATTTGCACCAGACTTCCGCAGTCTGATGTCACGTGTTTTGTTCCAGGTTTCGCCGGGGAGAAGGGAGAAGCAACATGATCCCGGTGACAATTCTCCTCCTCCCTCTTCTCACCTGGGCTAGAAGGGGAGTGGAGAAAAGAGCTGGGAGAGGGAGAGAAGAAGGTGGGGAAAGGGGCTGAACGAGACGTTTTTCATAAAATTGCATGTACAAGGCGCTGTTCTTTAATCTGTTTGGTGCCACTGTAACAGCAAAAAGTGCCAGGGCAATGATGGGGATGGTAGAGGACCAGTGCCTTAGCCTTTTACAAGGTGTTCCATGGCACATATTGAAGGCATTCGCCACTTCCTGTTGACCTGACTGACTCTGTGTCTACCTCCTGTTTATGCTTGACTGCCTGCTCCAGGTTGGTGATTATGCTGTCATGCAGTTACCTTTGAAGGTCAGCCTAATGCCTGCACTAAGCTTTGGCCACGTGCTAACATGCATGGTTGTGGGCGATGGGCCCACCTCGCTTAACAACGACTGACAAGAAGCTGACACACGTGTTTACTTGCTAGAGCAGCCCGGTCAAAATGAACAATCCTCTCACTTGAAAGTGACTGGTGACCTGCGTGAGTGAATGGGACTCTGACAAACGTGAATGGTGAAATAAAACCCAAAAAACAAGACAAAAATAAAAACATAACAAACAAACAAACAAACAAAAACAAAAGAGTCTGAATACCTATCATTTCCTCACTACGTCTGTGGTCAGAGCATGACGCCGCATCGCATCGTCAGAGTTTTACACCAATTCATGCTACTGCAGGACTGTTCAATCTTGGTAAGAGAGAAAGCTCATCGTAGATTTAAACAACATCCATTTTCCTTTCCTGTATTTAGCTCAAAGCAGCGGAAGATTTACTTCTTTGAGGATGAAGGTGCAAGTATTTACAGACATGGGCAAAGAAAGCTGGGCCTGGAAAATATTGAATCCTGGCGCTTCTGATGGTGAAAGTATCAACATGTTAAAGTCTCATAACAATTTGCACTTTCTGTAAATATAGGGATCAAAATGATGCCAGTGCATCTGTTGTTTGCTCTTTCAATATTTGTTGTCGTTGTTTCTTACGTACAAATTTAACGTCTATACCCACCTATGGTGACATGAAGGATGAGGATATCCATCACAGGATAATTAAAACAGAGGACCCGCCTTACACTACACTACATCAACTGAACGATAGCACACGAAGAAGAGTTGTGAAATTGGCCATTTCAGTGTTGAGCGCTGGCGGGATTTGAACTCGCGACGCTTGGCAACGACTCGGCAATCTAACCAATCAGGCCAGGCGGGTACACACTTTTGATCTTTACTGCTTCCTCCACTTTTGTATGCTGTCAGTGGCTGCCTATTCTCTAACGCCCCCCTCTCTCCTCTACATCAACACAACCAGTTTCCTGTGGCAGGCGCAGAGCAAGCAATTCACTGGGAACTACCAGTGCAAGGTCTCTTGGTAAGGACTCTCAAGTCTTCATAAGGCAGCGCACCAGTGGAGACACTGTACTCCCGCCGAGTCACTTTAGTCGAGTACCGTCCATTCTGATCCAGCGTACTGATGATACCACTCCCTCCCCCTCAACTTGCTTCAGGCAATGCTTGCTTTGTCGCTGAGACCGCTTGAGTGAGCGTGCCTCTCTAGAGGGCCCTACATCGTCAGTCCCCAGAAAAGTGCCGATCATGGTGACATTGACACGATTTCACGAAAACTATGGATTTGGAGTGGAAATGAAGACTGAGATCACCACAAAATTACCTGTAAAGGACCACAGAATTTGATACCTTTTTTTTGCTGCCTAATTTTCTGTGCCACATCAGTGGCATTGCAGCCACGCCACTCATTTGGTTCCAAGTCACCTCCCACCCCCCTCCACAGCCATAGCTCAGCCTGTATGACCGTAGCCCCAGCACATGTAATCCATAGGGAACAGTCAATATCAAATAGTCATGGGACAAGCTACTGAAGAGACACTGTGCTGCACTGAATCACTTTGGTGGTGTTCAGTGGTGCCTGTTTTGATCCAAAGATCAGGATGTCACCTAATAAATCCTCTTTTAACAATGGTAATTGCTTAGGCGCAAAGCCAGCATGAGTGAGCTCTCTCTCCAGAGGGCGCCACTATGACTGTCCAGCTACAGTCCCCATGAATTTGCCAATACCAGTATCCCATCAGAATCAATCCAAGGCCATGGATGTGGAGATGCAATCGAAACTGAGGTCATCATGACAACAGGACATGAAAGGCCACATAATTTGAGATTTATTTCAATGCCGATCAAAGAGGATGAGGATGATGAAGATGATGCCATGGACTTCCAATCCAGGCTTAAACGGCATGGCAGAGCTGCACCATGCACAAACCTTCGTAATATATATACTGGTGTCAAACAGGCTCGAGCGATACAGATACCCGCAGTGTTTGGTAAGCAAATGTCAGCGAAACTCAGAGAGACACATCCATTCAGTTGATGAAAATTGACTGTGTGGTTCCAGTCTTCCCAACTGAACCTACAGGTAGGAGCCGGTTGGGGCAGAAAATCCTCCATATAAAATGGCTGAAAATGAGAATCGAATCCATGATATCCGCTTCGCCACTGCACCTGGTCAGATGTGTTCATACTGACAAGAAATTTGAACTATGAACTAGTGAAGGGCTGTACTATTTCTGTTTATGGTCTTGACATTGTTTGCTATGTCAGTCAAACGCCTTGGACATTGGTAGCCACCAGGAATCCACCAATAAATCTACAGCCTCCTACTCATTCCTGACTCTCTGTATGATCGCCTGAGATCTTGCAGACCAGAAGATGTTCTCGATTTCCCGTGTTCGGTAGACCTTCGCCAAATGACTAGCAGGATATAGTGGACTTTTCCCTGTAGGTCAGTCTCACAGTGGGCATGTCAAACAGTGGATGCATAAGTGGGTAGAGTGTCTGCAGGGGTCAGAGTGACACAATGAGTAACCCTCTGGCATGATCTCTCAGGATCATTTGCAGCACTCGAGCTATAATACTGTAAGGAAGACACGCATAGAAAGCACCATTTTTGTTCACAAACACCTTGAAAGCATCGACGGCACAAACTGGAGTAATGTATGACAGAAATTGATCTTTGCATTTGTGCATTTAACCTGGAGGTAAAGAAGTCAATAGTAGAGTCAGTTCCCAGCCACTTCCACTCAGACCGGAAAACACCAATAAATGAAAAGAAATAAGTAGGCAGAGAAATTCGTCTTTTTCTTTTCCAAAGGTTTCATTTCAACCATACATTTTTCAAATATTTCGAAAGTTCCACGTGAAACAATTCATTTTCCAGTCCCCAGACAAAGAGGCACAACCAGCGCTCAAATGTCAAGCTGCCGACTTGACTGATGGCTTTCGCATGCATCTGATACTATCATGGAAGAAAAACAACAACAACAACAGCAACTAGAACTCTCTTCGAGTCTTAAAAGCTGACTCCCCAATAAAGTCTCCTCTACCATGGTGCGATGTTGGCGCCATTGGAGAAACTCCTTAGGACGCTCCCTTTCAGCCGGAAAAAAAAAAAAAGTGTCTAAAGAAGCGCGATTTGTGTTCACGTCTGATGTCTCTCATACAATGTGCCAACACACGCGCGTCCGTAAAACACACACATTTTTTTTTGTACGAACGTATGCGCGGATGAATATGCAGAAATACACGCACACGCATGAGGTAGCGCACTATGACGCACACACACACACACACACACACACACACACACACACACACACACACACACACACACACACACACACACACACACACACACACACACACACACACACACACACACACACACACACACACACACACACACACACACACACACACACACACACACACACACACACACACACACATACGCCTGCGCGCGCGTGCGATACATACATACATACATACATACACACGCACGCACGCACGCACGCACGCACGCACGCACGCACGCACGCACACACACACACACACACACACACACACACACCACACAACACACACACACACACATTCGCGCATACCAACACAGAGAGATTCGCGCATGAAAGAGAGAGAGAGAGAGAGAGAGAGAGAGAGAGAGAGAGAGAGACAGACAGAGACAGACAGACAGACAGACAGACAGACAGACAGACAGACATGATAAATGGGAGAGAAGTAGACTGTAAAAGGGATGGTTGAGTGGTTCATGGACAGCAACAACTAGGTGAAGAGTAGTCTTTAAACAAGATAGTTGCCGGAGAGACGAGCAGTCTGGCTATGAGTGGTAAACTGTAAAAGCGATCATAGACTGACCGAGTAGTTGGTGGAAAGGAGATAGTTGACTGAGAGAGGGCTAATAAACAGGAGTAGTCTGTAGAAGATGTGCTTGACTGAGAGAGTAGAGTGTAAAAGAGAGAGAGGAGGAGTATGTAAAAACGATAGTAGACCGAGAGAAAAGTAGTCAGTAAAAGGGATGGTAAACTGCGAGAGTAGTAGTCTGTAAGCCGATGGTTGACTGAGAGAGTAGTATGTAACAGAGGCTGAGAAAGGAGTAATCTGTAAAACAGAGCGTTGACATAGAAACTAGTCTGTGAAAGAGAGCATTGACAGAGTGGGATAGTACGTAAAAGAGGTAACAGACTGAGAGACAGGTAATATATAAAAGAAGTAGTTGACTTAGAAAGGAACAGTCTGTAAAAGAGATAGCTGACTGAGAGAGGAATGGTGTGTGAAAGAAACGGTAGATCGTGAGAATAGCATGTGAAGGATATGGTCGACTGCGAAAGGAGTAGTATGCTAAAGAGATGGTTGACTGGTAAATGAGTAGTCTGTTAAGGGAATGGTTAACTAGAACAGGAGTAGTACGTAAAAAATGTGGCTGGCTGGGAGAGGAGAAGTACGTGAGAGATGATTGACTAGGAGAGGAGTACTGGGTAAATGAGACGATTGACTGGGAGAAGAGTGCTGGGCAAATGAGATGATTGACTGGGAGAAGAGTGCTGGGCAAATGAGATGATTGACTGGGAGAAGAGTACTGGGCAAATGAGATGATTGACTGGGAGAGGAGTGCTGGGCAAATGAGATGATTGATTGGGAGAAGAGTGCTGGGAGAATGAGATGATTGATTGGGAGAAGAGTGCTGGGCAAATGAGATGATGACTGGGAGAAGAGTGCTGGGCAAAACGAGATGATTGACTGGGAGAGGAGTGCTGGGCAAATGAGATGATTGACTAGGAGAAGAGTGCTGGGTAAACGAGATGATTGATTGGGAGAAGAGTGCTGGGCAAATGAGATGATTGATTGGGAGAAGAGTGCTGGGCAAATGAGATGATTGATTGGGAGAAGAGTGCTGGGCAAATGAGATGATTGACTGGGAGAAGAGTGCTGGGTAAACGAGATGATTGACTGGGAGAGGAGTGCTGGGCAAATGAGATGATTGACTGGGAGAAGAGTGCTGGGTAAACGAGATGATTGACTGGGAGAGGAGTGCTGGGCAAATGAGATGATTGACTGGGAGAAGAGTGCTGGGTAAACGAGATGATTGATTGGGAGAAGAGTGCTGGGCAAATGAGATGATTGATTGGGAGAAGAGTGCTGGGCAAATGAGAGGATTGATGGGAGAAGAGTGCTGGGCAAATGAGATGATTGATTGGGAGAAGAGTGCTGGGTAAATGAGATGACTGACTGGGAGAAGAATACTGGGTCAATTAGACTGACTGGGAAAGGAGTAGTAGTATATAGATGGCTGACTTATTAAAAGAGACAGTGGACAGAGAGAGGAGAAACATGTAAAAGAGATAGTTGACCGAGAAAGGAATAGTCAGTCAAAGAGTTAACTGACAGAGAGGAGTAGTGTGTAACACAGATGGTTGACTCAGAGACCCAGTAATCTCTAAAAGAGACAGTTCACTATGAGATGAATGGTATGTAAAAGAGATGGTTGACTGTGAGATCAGTAATATGTAAAACATATGATGTAAAGGGAGTGGTAGATTGGGAGAGGATTAGTATGCAAAAGACATAAATGACTGGGAAAAGAGTAGTGTGTAAAAGTGATGGCTGACTGGAAAAAGAGTAGTCCGTTAAAATGATGGTTGGCTGGGACAGGAGTAGTATGTAAAAGAGATGAATGACTGGGAGAGGAGTAATATGTAAACCAGATGGCTGACTGACTGAAAGGAGTAGCATATGAAAGAGATGGTTGACCGAGAGAGGAGTAGTTTGTACACGATATTGCTGACTGGGAGAGAAGTAGTATATCAGAGATTGCCGATTGGGAGAGGAGAAGTGTATAAAAACATGATTGCTGATTGAAAAATAAGAAATATGCGAAAGAGTTGGCTGACTGGGAGAAGAGTAGTACACAAAATGGTAGAGAGCAACATGTAAAAGAGAAGACTGGCTGGGATAGAAGTTGTATGTAAACTGGGAGAAATGTAGTATGTCAAAATGCTGATTGACCAGGCGTATGTAAATTGGGAGATAGCGGTAGGTCAAAGAGATGTCTTACTGGAAAAAGACTGGTTCATAAAACGGTGGGGAGGAGTGTGCAAAAAGAGATGGTTAGCTGAGAGATAAGTAATATGTCAAAGCTAGGGCTAACTAAAATAGTTGACTGAGAGAGGAGTATATTCAAACGAGGTAGAACAGGAGCGAAGGGCGAGGAAAAGGGTGAGTGAAAAGGGGCTCACGTTCGCTTAGCACCAGTGAGTTAACTGGAAAGCACTCAGGCGTGTCTAAGGAGATTTTATGTAGCAAACGACAACAGTAGCTGCACAGAGTTGTGAAATTAGAGCTGGCAGAAATGCAGTGACGTTAATGAGCCATTCAACACCTTGCCTACCTCCCTAACACCGCTCTCATTTCAATGACTCTCGGGTTTCCCAGCGGCGGCTCAGTCTATTCTTAAAATTGAAATAAAAAAGCGCACATGTTCGTTTAATTATTTATTCAGTTCCATTTCTGTCGTTGTCCGCTGTCCGGCTTGTTCGAACATGTTACAATAATACTGCGAGTATATTGGCATGGTTGTCTTTTTCTCCCGTTTTTTTCCCCCATTGAGTACGTTTTGAATGAGAAAGATGTACCAAGAAAACTCATTGGAAGTAGTGTGGAGATAAGATACAGTTCTGCATGTCAATTACTTGTTCGGTAAAGACTAGTATGAAGCAAACTGTGTGCATGTCATGAGTTTGAGTTTAAAGAATTATGTTAAGATACAGCAAGCTCCTGTATGCCATTTAGGTTGATTTGTGAAAACAAGAATGACGCTAAGTAATGTTTGTACAGTTTAATTCACAGAGGCAAACGTCAAAATGAGCAAACTTCTGTATTTATAGCAATCCGTTTCACAAGGTCTTGTATACAGCCAGAAATTTCTCGTCTGTTGTTCAGTGTGAATTATGAAATTAGAATAAGTTTTTATATGTCATGTGATTTGATATCTAAAGACTGTAGTTTCTGCATATTTGATATCTAAAGACTGATGTTTCGGTATGTTTCTTCATATAACACAATTTGATTAAAAAAAACTAGTTTGATTCTAGAATACGAGTTCCTTATTTTATGCGAATTGATTTGTAAAGACTAATACAAAGATGAAGCAAATTTTCATACGTCATTCTATTTGTTTGCAAAGACTAACACAAAGGAACTCCTTGCACGTCAAGCTGTTTGATCGAGAAAAGCATACATAGATATAGGTAAAATCTGGCCTGTAATATAATTTGATTTATAAAGTTTAACATTCCTACTAGAAAAATATTTTTGTAAATATCGTCTCATTCTTCTTCTTCCTCCTCTTCTTCTGTTATTATCGTTATCATCATGACTACTATTACTATTATCATTATTCTTAGTATCATTATGAAATGAAAATGTTACCATTATTTTTTCAACCCCCGTTGTCTTCCCTTCAACCTCAGTTCCATTCCATAGTCTTAGTCGTTTACCAAAGACAACCAGATCAGAGAGATAGGGACTGTCTACTCGTCCTTCGTTTTCTGTCTTTGGATGTTATTTTTCTTGCCTGAAGAAGACCAAAATCTGTCAAAATTTGTTTCTTCCTTCGTTTCACGGCCATTGAATTCTGTTTTTGCTCTTGTTATAAAGTTAAGCATAAAGACACAGTAATTTCACGTAAGTTATGCGTGACTTATGAAAATGTAATATAAAAAACAGAGTAAGGCCTTGTATTTAAAATACAGGTACTTTGGGTACCTGCTTGGCTCTGTCAGTGAGAGCACCGACCTCGCATTTCAATTTTGAGAGTTAGAACCAGACTGAGAACCAGCATAGTAATTGCCATCTTCGCTTTCCATCTGAACGCGTTGTCATTCTCGTGGTGAAGTCTAGTGTCAGATCGGCCTCCTGCCTCACTCACCTGGACGGTTATTCCCCTTGCCATGGCGGCTGTTGACTTTAAACCTGCACGTAACTACCTACCTGAGGGCAGGATGTAAAAAAGCTGGAAAGCTTATTCTTTAACCCTCAATTAAGATATTTTTGACTTGACTTGACCAGACCTGACCTGACCTGACCGCAAGTTTATGAATATCACGCAAACTGAATTGTACATACCATACAAAAATGAATTATATTCTTGCATTATGCAGTTTGATTTATAAAGGCCAGTACTGAGATAAAGTAAACACCTGCATGCTATATAATTTGCTTTGTTAAAGCAGCATCAGAATTAAAGATTCTACTGGTAGTTGACCAAAGTTTCCGACGTTAGTATGTCGCTTTTCGTGAAAGACCCGCCCAGATCTTGTCTTGTTTTCTGACTTGCTAATTTGAAGTCAATATTTGAAAAGCGTAACAGTTCGTTGAGTTATATAGCTGTCATCTTCTTCTTATCCCCCCCCCCCCCCCCCCCCCCCCCAAAAAAAAAAAAAAAATAGGGACAATTTTGAGTGCTTTTATACATAAGTAAACAAGATATATGTGTAGTTACAATTTTGGTTACTTATCACCACACTGATATCACACACACACACACACACACACACACACACACACACACACACACACACACACACAACCACAGAAACACAAATAAATATTAATTAAAAGAGACATTTGCATGGAAAGTGATGTTCTGTTTAATTTCTGGTGGACTATTTTTGGTATAAGATTCAGAAAGACAAAGTTCTCTCTCTCTCTCTCTCTCTCTCTCTCTCTCTCTCTCTCTCTCTCACACACACACACACACACACACAAAAACTGGCATTCTGAAGATAACGATAAATATGAGTGGTACTGTTCTTTTAAAAATTACGTTTGAAGCGGAGAGGTATCTGACTTTAGTGACGAATAAAAAAATGAGAGAAGATCTGGTAAGTTTAGATTAAGAGTGCATGGTCTAGGCGCTGCAAAAAACTGGTTTATGAGCGAAGTGCTGACTGCCCAGTGTGTGGTCACAATAAGGAAGATGAAGTGCACTTTTCTTTCCAATGTTGCCTTGTTTCAGATATTCGCCGAAAATACTTTTTTTTTCTCCAAAATGACTCATATCGAGCCTTCAGTAAGTGGTTTAATTAATCTTTTGGCAACAGATAATGATACAACTATCTTTGCCCTTGATAAGTATTTAACTGAAGCTACCAGACGAGAAAAAAGAAGTTAGAACTTAATGACAATAGTATTGTAGTCTAATGTTCCTTGTTCTCTCCTAGTATGTTCTTTTGTAATTAGTGGATGGCCATGTAGTTTCAGTGGTGTGTGTGTGTGTGTGTGTGTGTGTGTGTGTGTGTGTGAATGGGCCTGCGTTCGTTTGGGACAGCGAGGTCGGGAGTGGAGAAGGGTAAGGTGAGGTGGGGGGGTGGGGGGTGGGGGGGGGGGGGGGGGGGGGGGGGGGGCGAGGGGTCAGGGATCTGTCGGATTAGAGGGTGAGGTTGTGAGGAGGAATGGAAGAATGTCAGCTTGTGTTTACTGTTCATGTTTATTCGTGCAAGGTGAGAGAAAGGGGATGAAAACTGTGTTTCGGAACTGAAGGGACGGGAACGGTAGCGCAGGAAAGGACGATCTGCACGGAAGACTTCTAATCGGATTTGATCGTTTACGTGTGAGTTAGTTAATGTCATAAATATCTGTGACATCCTGACAATGTGAGCGATCCTTAAATCCTTTATGTCCTGATAGTTTTGCTAATTTAATCATTTAGTTTCCTTATACATGATACAAATATGTATTTTCCTTACACTTTCATGATGCAATGTGCCCAGTCGTATGTGTACCCCCTTGCCTTAATGGCCCCTGTAGCTGAAGGCATTAAATCACCTAAACGTCAAAGCGTGTGATGATGCGGCGCAATTTGTTCCAAAGCAGCAATTTGTTACAATTTTCTTTTGGTACATTTTACCGCACCTGTACCTGTTACAGGAGATAGAGGTTGAAAAAATCAAACTGGTAATATTTAGAAATTAAGATTATACATTTCGGCCAACGAGGAGGCATGTTTTTGTGCTATCTTCCGACCACCACCGACACCTCCCGACACCCCATCCCGACCCTCCGACACCCATCCTCGACATGGGAAGGTATATTTTTGTGCCGTCTTCCGACCACCACCGACACCTCTCGACATCCCAAACCCGACACTTCGACACCCTTCCCCGACACGGGTTCGTATC
>JADBJO010000084.1:1133006-1140506 GCA_016801955.1 Conus betulinus | reverse complement strand
CTTATATTTTTAATACACATAAATTGTGGGCTGGGGGTGGGTGAGGGGGGGGGGGACCTCGCTGTACAGTGGGTGACTAGACAAGATGCTACACACGTGTTTACTTGACAGGGCAGCCCAGTTCTCTCACTTGGAAGTCGCTGGTGACCCTGCGTGAGAGAACAGAACTCTGAACACTGAATAGTGGAAAAATGAGTCACGATACTGATATCTCCACACTACACCTGTGGCCAGAGCATGACTCCGCATCGATGTTAGAGTTGCACACCAATTCTTGTTACTGCAGAGCTGTTCAAATGTTGGTAAGAAAGAAAGCCCATCGGCGATTTAAACAACACCCGTTTTTTCCTTATGTTTTACTCAAAGCCGCGGAATGTCTGCCTCTTTCGGGATGAAGGTGCAAGCAGTTACAGACACGGATAAAAAAAAACATTGCCGGGCCTGGGAAATATTGAATCTTGGCGCAGCTGGTGGTGAAAGAGTTAACGTGTTAAAATCTCGAAGTAATTCGTAGTTTCTGTAAATACCGGAATCCTAATAATGCCACTGCGTCTCTTGTTCGCTGCTTTTCTATTGTCGTCGTTGTTGTTGTTGTTGTTGTTGTTGTTTTGTGTTTTGTTTTTGTTAAGACCAGCTTTAACGCGAACACCTACCTACAGTGATTCGAAAGACGGGGAATACCCCTCACAGCAAAATTAGGAAAGAGGACCTGTTTCACACTACCATACACCCACCTCTCAGTGGCTGCTCATTCCCACCGCCTCTGTCTCTCCTGTGCATCAACACAAGCTGTTTCCCCCGGTGGCAGGATCAAAGATAGCAGTCCACGGGGAACTACCAATACCAGGCTTCTCTGTGAGGATCCTCAGCCATGGAGACTCTGCACTGTTGTTGAGACTCGCCAGTGGTGGTGTGTATTGTGCTTGTACTGATTTTGCTGTTTGATGTCTCATCGATCTTTACCATCAGTGGTATTACTCTCTCTCACGGCTCACACCATACACAGCCACATCCAGAATCGTCCCTGCCTCGGTCCCCCAGAACCGGCAATCAACAGGAAGCAATCACCATCAAGTCGTCATGAGGCACCGCACCAGAGGAGACACTGTCGAGTCACTTCAGTCGAGCTTAGTACTCCTACCGAGTCACTTCAGTCGAGTTTAGTACTTCTACCGAGTCACTTTAGTCGAGTTCAGTACCATCCGTTCAGATCCAACACACCCACGACATCACCTGCCAAGCCCCCAGTTGACGAAAATCCTTGCTTAATTGCTGAGCCCGCATGAGTGAGCATCCCTGTATAGAGGGACCACCACTTGCACACACCGCCAGTCCCCAGCAGCTTGCCGATAGTGGTGACAGTGACACAACAAAAACTGAGGTCACTGGGAAACGTCTGTAAAGAACAAGAGACACTGATACTTAACATAGTTTTTGCCTGTCTCACCTTCCTTGCCACTTCAGCGGTATTGAACCCATGCCGCCTATTCCCTCCCCTCCCTCGGCCCGTTCACAGCCACAGCCAGAGCACCGGAGAGAAGTCTATATCAAATCATCATGAGGCAACCCACCAGAGGAGACACTGCACTGCTGCCGAGTCACTTTGATGTGTGTTTAGTGATGCCTGTTCTGTTCCTACATTCGCAGGACATCACCTGTTAAGACCCCCACTGATCACAATAATTAGTCAGTCGCGGAGCCAGCGTGAGTGAGCTCTCCAGCTCCCCTCGGAGGGCGCCACTTCATCCAATACCGGTGACCCCGATAGAAGCAAAGCAAGGGCATAATAAGCGTGAATGGTAACGAAACTGCAGTCACCATGGTAACAGGACATAAAGGGACACAGAATTTGAGGCCATTTCTATGGTGATCGATGAGGATGATGAAGATCATGCTTCGGCTTTTTCTTCTGGTCCGAGACTGTGTGATGAGGCTCTACTCTCACTATCATAGACTATCACAGCGTCATCCAGGCTTGAGAGATAGAGACGCCTGCAGCACTGGTCAGAAATCTGGGCGACATTCTTAGAGACGCATCTAATAGTGAATGAGACTCAACTGTGTGGCTCTAGTCCTCCTGAGCCCGCAGCAAACTCAGCTCTGGGTCTGAGCCGGTCGGGGCAGAAAAGTCCACAAACAAAAGGCTCTGATGGAAATCACCCCCGCGACCTCCAAGCTGGGAGTGTGCGACGCTAACCACTTCGCCCCGGCAGCTGGCAACCGGGTACAAAATCAACCGACACCAGTATCTGCTTGGTCTTCAATTCAAACTCAGCGACTTTCCCAGGCTGGAGTGTTGAGCCAGCCGTTAGTTCTTAGCTGTCACATTTCCCCTTCCTTTGAGGTGACATTCTTTCCACGCCGCCCTTTCCCATCACCCGCGCGCAAAGCCACATCCAGCTTCATCTCAGTACAGTTTCGGTACCAGCGGCCCATAGAGAGCAGTCAGAAATAGTGCAAATAGCAAAAGTGCTTTCCATGTATCAGATTAATAGATTTTTATAAACGCTCCCTTTCCCTTGCTTCCTTCTTTTTTTTTCTTCATGAAGTCTAATATCACCAAGTGTGAACAGACTCTAAATTGATTAACTCACTCACTCACTCAACTGCAAGTACTTTACAGTTCACGCTTCGTTTACACAACCAGCTGCCTGCCTGGGTAGAGCCGACTGAAGAACTTCCAGCTGGCGCTTCATGCAGTCTTTCCAGCGTCATTCAGTATGCCCGTCCCTCCATTGTTTTCATTCCTATGTTCATTCTGTCGGCGTATGCTTTGAGTAGCGTGTCATCCGCACCAACGGCCGGATGGGTCTGCTCTTCTGGAAGCTGGCGATGATGAATTCTACATGTGTGCAAAATATCATGTATGTGTTCACACACGGAACCTCGTTTTATAATGTCGTTCGAAGGACTTCTTTGGAAGTGTAGTCAGAACGAATGTTAACTTCGATGGAAACCCTACCACTCCCTCCCCCCCCCCCCCCCTCCATCCCCTCCTTACCTGTGCCAAGGCCCGGCGGAGTTTTGAACCCGCAAATACAAGCAGGGCCGGAAGTACGCTCATTTTCATGATAAAGCTATGTAACCAGATCAGACACTTCCATGATTAGTTTGTCAAAATCATATCCTTAAATACGAATCATTTGCCTGGCGATCTTATATTCTAAAAAGAAAAAGCGTAAAACATTGGTCTGTCATATCGCATTGAGCCAGGATGAAACGTGATAAACGCCAATACTACCAACATTTTTTCATCCTCATCACCCAATTTGAAGGGAAGAAAAAAGATGCTAAGATGTTGTGGCCCACCATGTCCCGCCTTTATAGTCATCTATGTTGACAGGTAAGAGGTGGCACCGAACTATCTTCAAACCGCCAGGAGGTTGATAGAATATGGCGTATTACAAAGGAAGATACAGAGGCAGATAATAACACACACACACACACACACACACACACACACACACACACACACACACACACACACACACACACACAGAGACACACACACAGAAGACAGAGAGAGAGAGAGAGAGAGAGAGAGAGAGAGAGAGAGAGAGAGAGAGCGCGCGCGCGCGCGCGCGCGCGTGTGTGTGTGTGTGTGTGTGTGTGAGAGAGAGACCATGGGCGCGCGCGTTCTTGCTTTGCGCACGCAAATGTGAGTGTGTTTGTGTGGTGTGTGTGTGTGTGTGTGTGTGTGTGTGTGTGTGTGTGTGTGTGTGTGTGTGTGTGTGTGTGTGTGTGTGTGTGTGTGTGTGTGTGTGTGTGTGTGTGTGTGTGTGTGTGTGTGTGTGTGAGAGAGAGAGAGAGAGAGAGAGAGAGAGAGAGAGAGAGTCCTTTCTGTGTGTGAAGCCACAGGTATGGAAAATAATACAGGAATGCTTGTTTGAAGTATGGTAGTACCTAAAGAGGGAGTAGTTTGCTCACATAAAGAAGCCTTATACTCCAATTGATGTCGGGTAATCCCATGATGATCCTGATGATGGTAAAGATTATGGAAATGTCATCAACATCTCTTCATCAAAATATAAGGGTTGATCTCATCATCAACATCCAAGGGTTGATCTCATCATCATCACATCTAAGGGTTGATCACCCAACTCTTACCAAGGTCCCAGTCATTTCAAACTATTTTCTCACATTACCCTGAGAGCGGTGTGGGGTTCCGTGAGGACTCACTACGATCACAAAGGATGACAGATACCATTTCTGTTCAGTAATCACCTGGATTCGTCCCAGGTTGTTGAAAGTGTGAAGTCCCGTGCTTGGTTTAGGTTTCACTCGGCGGAAAAGCAGGGGCACCATGATCGCAGCGACTTTTCTGCTCCTCCATCTTCTCACCTTGACTTGAAGAATGGGAGGAGGATGGATTGGGAGTCAAGGGCTAAAGACAGGGAAAAGGGGAGGGGAGTGAGTAGCACGTTTTGAATGAAGAGTGTAGCATGAAGTACTGATTTTATATCAGGAAAGGCTCGCGTCGTGCCATCAAACATGTTTGTTAAAAATCACTCACTCAAGTTTGCAGCCCTACGGATCCTGATAACTTTCTCTGCCTACCACAATTGAAATGGAACAGCTTTTCATATCAGTACAAAAGAAGTCTACATAACCTAGCGAATCACGAAGCATGAGGAAACTAGCAGAAACGGAAGTGGTGGATGTTGTCTCACTGAACGATGGATTTGTGATCCGCCAAGCTATCCCACGTGGACTATTCTTCACGAAGCACAACTCCAGAGCAGATGCATTGAGGACAGCAAGAAGAACGCTCTTCAACGACAGGGAGGTCAGTCCACAGTCGTCATCTTATCAGTTGCGCTGCCTCTTTCCAGGACCCTTAGACCAAGGACTGAATGCTCTTGCCACTCCCCTGGCTACCTTGCCGCAAAGCACACAGCCATCCAGTGATTTCCATCACACTGCAACCTCCAAGCTGACCAACTGGCGAAAGGAGGACAGCTGTTGCAAGAGGACCAAGATATCACCAGAGAAAGGATGAAAAAAATAGCGAGAGAGAGCTAGACGAGAAGACTTCAGCAGCATCCTGACTACAGCCGTAGAGATTGCTACAGCCTCCTGACCACCTAAGAACAAGGGATCGTTGTGACCCCCAGAGCAGGACACTGCCGACTCAGACATCACAGGTTTCACACTGGTGATTTTGCCGTGTGCTCCGGCAGCACACCTTTCACACTATGGGGGAGTACTTCCTCCAGACCATATCACCACAGCCTCAGAGCGGTAACGTGGCATGCTGCTGACGTGCCAACAAAGGTCAAACTCTTTGGCAGCCTCGACTCTCCAGCTTGCGACATCATTCATCGGCCCTTCTGGAGTTTCTGTCTGACGACACAGAAGAAGCTGATAACGAAGCCCGACATGCGCATTAATTCTTCTTGTTCTTGTGCTTGTCCTTGTTTTTGTACGTGTTTTGTTCTTCTTGTTCTTGTTCTTGTTCTTCTACTTCTTCCCTCCGTGGGGAACTTGTGAGTTGTCTTCAACGCGGTGACTACCCCAATATGGTCTTTTGCGGTCGGCTGAGCAATAAGCAACATTACATTACCTTACCTTACCTCCGTAGGGTCACGGGGGCAGCACACTGAAGAACAGTTCACCAGGTTCTTCAGTTCTGTCGGTTTTGCGCCATGGCCTGTCTTCCTTGTGCACTCTGCAATGCTGCCAGTCCAATGTTTTGTCTTTCCCTCCGTCTCCGCCTTCAGCAGTTAAGCATATCAGTTGTTCAGCAGTTAAGCATATCAGTTGTTATGAATAACATTGAAAACAAAGACCATCGTTGTAATAAGCTTATGTCTAGTTTAGCGTCTTTCGCTGTTAAACCCACTTTATTTTTGATACAAACAAGATTAATCCTCTCTGTAAGGGTTGGAGGTCAAAAACGAAATCCTCTCTCATTATTGTCAAGCATTATTAATATTATCCCGTACAAAAATGATTGGGGGTAGTAGCAGTAGGCTCTGCAGTCATGAAATATGGGCTGGTACACATATATGGGGGCGTTTCCATGGAGGCGCTGTTGTGTCGCGTCTGGTGGTCACACAGTGTCAGGGAGCAGTTACGTGGCTTGATGTCTCAGTGGAATGCCCTATGGATGCCCGCGCCTTATGTGAACACAGCGCAAGCTTGCAAAGGTACTGCAGGACTGCTCCCGGCTGGTTGGCTTGGCAGCTGAGGACAATGCTTGTCTTGGTCCTACAGGCACCTTGGGGTCTACCTCTTTTCTTCTTCACTCTTTCTCTACACCACCTTTCCTCTTCATATTTCACCTTCCGCTCGTGTCAGGGGGATTTTTATTCTTAGGTCGTTCATTCACACTCTCCCCACCTTCCCCCCTGCCCCTTCCCCTCACTTTCAACACGGATACACTCAGTCTTGTTCCATCGCAATAGCAGCACCAGAAGTCCAGCAGGAATTTGTCTTTGTCAAGCTGCGATATGGCCACCAACTGGAGAAGACCTACACAGCTGCTTCAGAAGTGGATTTTATAGTTCAACAAACGTAAGACATCACCGCTAAACAATCTTCTGATAAAAAAGTCCTGGCTCTAGACGATTCCATGTGGAGTAGATATTATCACTACACCTCTCCAACAACATTCTCAAGAATTTGTCAGTATCACATCGCGACATTTGAAGACACAACACTCAAAGACAAGCTGCTTGAGGTAACCATTGATCTAGCATGAATGAAGACAAAAGGCATACAGACCAAACAGTATTTTCCCCTAACTTGAGGGACCCAATCACCTGGTGAACAAACAAGGACATTTGTACTCAACTGAAAACGTACAAATGCAAATTTGTATCCGTTCGGTGTTTGCACATTAAGCATACCACACAGACCAAACAAGAAACCAGTATGCATCACCTAAATGTGTTTGGTATGAAGGAACATTGTGAGGTGAAGAGTAAGTTATTTGTGAACTATCTATTATTATCATCACATCATTTATTCATTTCTTTATACATTCATTCATTGTAGCTAGTTTGTTCCCTCCATGGCATCACTACCTTTTTCTCTCATTCCGGCCACCCCTCAATTAGCCACATCCAATTCGTTCTATCACAACTCTAGCACTCTAGTTCTCAGGCAGCATTCAATATCAGTTCGTCCTGAGGCAACCCGCCAGAGATGACCCATGCCAGCATTTCTCATCAGTCCACTCATTGGTGGTGGGGGAAGTCCACATCATTCCAACACCGAAGGCTTAACAACGAGGTCTGCAAAAAGGTCCTCAAGGGGGAAGGCCATTCGGGGTCACTACACCTGTTGACCACAAGTTTCTGTCATCACGAGATTAACGAGAGTTTGCTGCTCAGGGGTGTTGGTGTCTTCAAGGCTCCGTGTGGACACAAAAGCTGACAGAGATGTTCCCAGCAACATGGACTGGCCTCAGGCTGAGGAAGGTATCATGTCGCGTGTTTTGTTCCAGGTTTCATTGGCAAAGGGTGGGGGGGGGAGGGGGAGGGAAACAGTGGGTGC
>JADBJO010000084.1:1110506-1123006 GCA_016801955.1 Conus betulinus | reverse complement strand
GTGACTGGTTGATGAAGTCAACAAAAGAGCGGAGACCAGTATAAGCTGAACGATGTCAAACGGGGTAAAATCAGGGTAAAAAGAGATATCTGAACAATGCAGTCCGTACAAATTTGAGAAAATTACACCGACTTAACCATGCATGAAGTATAAAAGTGGATATAAATAGTGCTGGGTTAACGATAAGTGTTGATCTATGGGGAAATAGTGCAGGATAACAGACATAAGATGTAGGAATGTGGTGAAATATAGTGCTGGATAAACGATTCGTAAAGTGTTAACTTAGTGGCGGGGAGTGGGGTGGGGATAAGGAGAATTGTTCTGGATCAAAAATACATGTAGTATAAAAAGTAGGGGGGATGTTGTGCTGGTTGAACAATTCATGCAGCAGCATAAAAGTAGAGAGAATATATGTCGTGTAAAAGTAACCGGATATTGCTCTGACTGAGCAAAATATGTGGTGTGAAAGTAACGAAAAATAGTGCTGGATGAATAATACATATTGTATAAAAGTAAAGCTGGCAGGCTGAATGATACATACAGTATGAATATAGGGAACAGTATGATGATATAATGATGCATGTCAAATAAAACAAGTGGAAAAGAGTGCTGGTTCAATGACATAATTATGTAATAGAAAAGCAGATGAAAAAAAATGTATTATCTGAAAGGGTGTAAATATAAGGGAAATAAAACCGTGTGAAAAGTACACGTAATGTAACAGAAAAACAGAAAAAAACCGCCTTGTAACAATACGTGTAGTATGATGTAGTGGGAATTAGTGGCTGGTAAACAAGGCATATACTATAAAAGTAGAAGGACGTTTGCTGGCGGAACGTTACAGATATTAAAAGCAGAAGAACCTACTGCTGGCTGAAAAATATAATTGTATAAAAGAAATTGAACGTTCTGTTGGTTAACCAATATTTGTAATAATGTACCAATTCTTGATGCATATGTCGGGAAAAATAACGCTGGCTATCTGATTCACGCAGTATCAAAGAAGAGGCAAATAGTGATGACCGACCTAAGTAATGAAAAAGAAGTTGAGGACTGTAGTACTGGCTTAACACACAGGTATAATGTGGGGAAATAGTCTTGACTGCATGAAACATGAAAGTATAAAAAGTGGTGGCTGTAGCACTGGATGACTGTGATACATGCAGTATCAAACCAGGGGAAATGATGCCACCTGTACAGCTCGTCTGTTACAAACGTTACCAGGAAATACAGCGGGCTGGACGATACATAAAGTATGAAGGTAGCGGAAACACTGAAGGAACAAATGTCGTCCCAAGCTGTTGGAGCAGATGGAGTCTTGGCAACATGATCTGGGGATGAATGGGGGTGAGGGTGGGGAATGGGGGCGTGGTTGTTCACTCCGACGGAACCAGAACGAAGCGCAGGTGTCAGGTAGAACTCAGAAGCTCACTCATCCGGAAGTCGACGAGAATGAACCGCCATCCATCTTTTTGACACCGTGATGTTTATTTTTTCCTCCTGATCGGTTAGAGTTAGCTGGTTGGGTGGCAGTGGGCCCACACGTGGTTTAGATGTGCTGACTGAAAGATAGGGCAAATCTTGTTACACACGTGGTCTACATGTGCTGACTGGAAGATAGATCAACTCTTGTTACACACGTGGTTTAGATATGCTGACTAGAAGACAGGTCAAATCTTATTACCTGAGCCCTCTTGGCATTTCTTTGGGTTTCTTTGATTTCCCCTTCCGGTGAAGTCCTTTTTCACAAAACAAACAGTAATCTCAAAAAACTTTCCACGTACATAGAATATGAAATTGCAAACTGTTACCGTAAATGAGAAAGACCACCCCAAAAGAAAAAAAAAAAAGGTCAAATTTTACAAACGATTCAAGGGATATTCTGAGGGTACAAACACAAACCAACAATAACCGCTCTTTTCTACACGACATATATTTTTGTAAAATGTATTGCTAAGTTCTGGGAATACAATATAAACATTAACATTGATTTGATAAATCTGTGGACCAGGCCGGAAAACCACCAACCTTACAACAGTGATACGTCTTTGACCTGATCCCTTTTCTGTAGTTAAAGTTTGTGAACACAACATGCCAGTCTTTGTGTTGTCATCTAGGAATACCCTACACACTGACCAGAGTGGACATTAGCCTGTGCGCCCATATGGCCTCTTGAGCCTCTTTTGTGGCAGTTATGTTGGTTTTATCATTGCTTCCGCCAGGGCGTTTGCGTTTGCACTGACTTAAGTTGGTTGTTTATTCGTCCCTTAGAAGGACTACGCATAAGCACTGAATCTACTTCACCTTCGTCACACCATGGAGCGTGACACACGGGACGAAGCCATGAAACTTCAGAGAGAAATTTGTGAGGCAGATCCGCTGGGATCACACGGCGGTTCGTGGACTATTCCACTCGATCAGAAGTTCAGGGAGAGTAACTCCATCACTCCATTAACGGTTATTTAGAAGATAAAGGCAAGAATCGACTATATTTTCAATGAATCTATTACTAGTAATTGTTATACAGTCCTTTTCCCAAAATGGAGAATGAGCATTAAAATCGCCACATAGTGACCATTAAAAAAAATCTTGCAATGTGTTTACCGAATCTTTATTCTTGTTGCTTGACCTAAAGGCAAGTTCACAGACACTGTGCTTAAAATCAAATGATCATTGACTTTCAGATTCGCGCAAAAGAGTGTGCATGAGGCGTAGATCTATTACTTGGTACTGGAGAAGCACAAAAGCTGTATCCTATTTTTCAGTCTTAATCTTTTCTGAATGACGTACATTCTAGTGCACAGGAGGATAGTACTAATTTTTGAGTTTGGGTAAACACCGTTGATTTGCATTTAAAAGATTGTAAACAAGTTTGCTGAAGCAAAGTCAATAATAAGACAATGCGAATTTGTTGTCATCGATCTGCAGTTTCACTGCAGTTCCAGCGTTTCCGCCACCTTGCGTGACGTGTGTCAAAACTTGATCAGCTCATCAACGACCTTTCTGCGAATGGGTTATGTTTATCCACTAAGAAGACTAATGCTATTCTTTATAATGGGGTGGATCCTTCGTACTGCCAGCATTACGAATCAATGACGAAGTTCGAAAATACAAACATGTCGTAAATTTTTGGGCATATACTTTACATCAAAATTGACGTAGAATTATCATATTGAATATCTACTAACGAAACCCAGGAAAAATTTCATTAAAAAAGCAATAAGCAACAAACATTGGAGCCAAGATATTAAAGTATTTAAACAACTTTCACTTTGTCTTGTACGCTCCAAGCTGACATATGGCCAAAACGTGTTTTTAGTGCTCCAAAATATTTATTTAAAAAAAATGCAGAGTATAGATTGTAAGGCATTGTAGACTTGCCCTGGGTGTACCCTTCCATGCATCAACAAAGGGTACATATAGGTAAGTAGGAGGTCTACCTTTGGATGAGCATCGACAACTTGCTTTTGCAAAACACGTTCTACGTAGCTCAGTAAACAATCATAATGTTAAAAATGAAGTTACAGATTCTCCAAAACGGGCAAAAAATACTGCTTCCTTTTCTACGACGATTGGAACGTACACTTCTTGGTTATCTACGATCAGAAATGGATTTTAAGAAAAAATGGTAAAGTCAGAAACCAAATTCTCCCTTGCCCACCATGGGATTTCAAATAGCAAATTTTGATATCAATTATTCTTCCTTACGAAAAAACCGACAATGATAAGATCCTTGGTGCATCAGTAAAACATCATATAAGCAATCATTACCCTGATTATGTGAAAGTGTACACGGATGAATCTGTTGAACAACCAGGAAGCTGGAGCTGCTTTCACTATTCCTTCTTTAAAAGTGAAACTTGGATCGTTTTGTGTCAGAAACTACGGATCCATATTCATTTCCATTCTCATGGCCCAATATTATCTACTTGATTTCCCTCAACATACATGTCAAATCCTTTTCTGTGTTGATTCAAAGTCAATTTTATATGCTCTAACACAATCAAACTCTACAGTTAAACAACATCTTATCGTTGAAATCAAATGTTTAATACATCTCCTGTTTTTGAAAGGTAGAACTGTTACATTCTGCTGGATTCCATCACAATGTGGAATCCATTGCAACGAAAACGTTGATAGACTGGCGAAAAGTCGAAAAAAACGCGTCAACAATGCACATAGTTTAAATAATCATCTCTCTCCTTTAGAGGGATGTAGATTATCACAGAATGCGTGTTAGATGCACTTTATAAAGAAGAGGATTCTGGGTACTTTCTGTCCAACCCCAAAATCAGCCACCACGGTATGATACTATTTTAAAAACTTGAAATGGCTTATATCATGTTAGGTCAATGACCTCTTTGATTTACAGACTTAAACTAAACGCTTTTAAAGCAAAATTTACAAATGACATAAAATGCATTTGTGGTGGAATATATCAAACATGCATATACTTCTAAAATAACAGTTGACAATTTTTTTGCCTGCTTTATCTGAATCTTTCCTGGATAAAGTTTTAAATAATTCCTCAGTAATATGTGACATTGGTTTAGCATCAACTCAAGTCCAATTTATACCTATCTGCAATGAGATGCAGATGTTGTATATTTGCATTTGATATTGCTTGAGTTATTCTAATTGTTGCTGCGTTTCTTTTTTTAAATTGTTCCTTTTTGTCTAAAAACACAGAATGTGAATAGACATTAAATTGAAGACTGCACACACACACACACACACACACACACACACACACACACACACACACACACACACACACACTTCAACATCCCGTCAATCCGCTCATTACGGCTCTGCCTCGTAGGGTAAAACATCGTTGTCCTCTCAACATGGACGTCACAATGGAGATGATAATAACATTATGCAGCGACTCCCCCCCCCCCCCCCCCCCCCCCCCCCCCCCCCCCCCCCCCCCCCCCCCCCCCCCCCCGTTTTGATCAGCCAAAACCAGATACACGTGACACGTATTCTTCCCGCGGCACTGTGGAGGAAGGAGGGGGGGGGGGGGGTGGTGTTTTGTCCTCAATCATTTGCAATGCAAAGCCTAGTCGTGTCGACTAATCAGTCCACCGTACCATCGATTTTGTGTCATCTTTACGACCGCAATCTATGAACATAGTGGGGGGTAAAAAGGAATGACAGGAAATAGTGGAGATGATGATGGAAGATGAATGTGACAAGTGATCAAATGGGAAGACGTGATTCATACAGATTTTGTCATAATGTCAACTCTTTACAGAATCCAACTCGTGACTCATCTTTCTCTAACAGCTTATAATGTGATTCCATGATAAAATCTTGTATCTCTACAGTCCTGTTGATGTTTCGTTTACTAGATTTTACAAAGCAATTTTATATTCAAATTTTCCTAAAAAACTTGTCCTTACGCAGATTTTAGCGTATTTTCATGCAAGTTCATATTAACAATCCTTTTCCAGTTTCTAATCTTCATTAGATTCAGCTAGAAACACGTTTGTTCAGAAGGCTGAAATGTAATCTACAATTCAGATTTGTTATAATCTTCAGTGTTTATAGACTCTTCCTTTCACTATATTCTTGGAAGTTATGTCATTTATTATGAAACGTTTTAGAAAATTCCAGTCTCCATTCATATAAGATCACTCTCTCTCTCTCTCTCTCTCTCTCTCTCTCTCTCACACACACACACACACACACACACACACACACACGGGCGCGGGCGCGCGTGCGCGCGCGCACACACACACACACACACACACACACACACACACACACACACACACACACACACACACACTCGCACGCACGAACACACACACACACCTTCAGTTTACATTTCAAATCTATTCTCATTGCCAAAAGTTCACTTCTGGTGCTGAATGGCTTAAAAGATGAGTAAGAGAACCACGCCGCAGAACTGCTTAGTGTTCTCCTCTTATTTTGTCCGACGTTCCGGTTCCTTGGGAGCGTTATCATCTCTCTTGCGAAAGGGAGGTTTGGTGGCAGGCCAGTATGGGATTCATGGTGGCAAGAATCAGTGCCCAAAATGGCTTCCAGACAATGCTTAGACACAGGCACTGAATTACTTCCCAGGCAGAGGAAGAGACCAATTTTTAAGCAGTTTTCTCCCTTCTCTGTCCCATCTCCGCCTTTCATTTCCTCCGCTCCCACCTGCCGTTGGGATAGAGCATGAGTGAACTGCACGTGACACCAATCTGTGAAATTCAGAAATGGACAGGAGTGAATGTGATGATAGGATTTCGCGGGGTGCTGCCTCCTATTTTTTTGTTGGCACTGTCGCTTCTCCTTTTCAGCCTCTTCCTGACTCTCTCCTACGCTGCGTTTCCAGCCCTGATATTGGCCCTTTGCAGTCGGCTGGGCTATAAGCAACATTACCTTACACTGCATCTCGTGATCACCATCACACACGGGATGGCACCATATTTTCCCTAAATGACATCTGATGATCACCATCACACACGAGTTGGCACCATATTGTCCCTAAATGACGTCGCCATCGTCTAGCAGGCCTCCATAAAGGCTGTAGACGAAACGTTGGCCAGAAAAAGAAATGAATGTAAAAGTAAGTATTTGGAGAGTTCTACTGATCGTTTTAATGGTGATAATCTTTCTATCTATCTATCTAATTATATGATTCTTACGAAAGACTATGCACACACACGCGCGTGTTCACGCGCACAACCATACCCAGGTGTGCGCGTGCGTGCACACACACACACACACACACACACACACACACACACACACACACACACACAACACACACACACACACACACACCAACGTTAATAAACAACGACAGGAGCGCTCGTGTGACAGACAAGTCCGCTCCGCCAAAACGGACATGGGCGCCGATTGAGCGCGTTTTCACACCTTTCATCCGTCACATCTTCTGCACACACTGCGCATGCCCTTTGCGTGCAAGACCGGAACTGACGATGGCCTCCAGCCGATTTTCACTTTACCGTGAACGTATTTATCGTCTCTCTGCGAATTTTGTTACTTGTATTCAAAACTTGTCCGTGACAACTTGACATTTTTTGTTGCTGAAAAGTTGCCGGAAAACTAAACGAAGGAGCAAACACAGTGCCTTAGCTTTGTCTTCTCTGCGTCTGTGTGTTTTCCGCACGAATAGTCTCTGCCTCTCATTCACCTTCAGTTGTTACCAGCTTAGGGAGAGTGGAGTGGAGGGTAGGAGGAGGAATGACAATGGTGTTGCTGTATCATCCAAGCGAAGGTGTTCATGGTGATTTCGTGTCGAGTGTTGCCTGGATTTCTGTGCTGCGTGGACTTTTTGCTTAGTGTCGTTTTGTATTGTGTGTATTACACTGAGTTGTAAAGCTCTGTTTTGTATTGTGAGTAGTGTACACTGAGTGTGTACAGCTCTGTTTTGTATTGTATTACACTGAGTTGTACAGCTCTGTTTTGTATTGTGTGTATTACTTTGAGTTGTACAACTCTGTTTTGTATTGTGTGTTTTACACTGAGTTGTACAGCTCTGTTTTGTATTGTGTGTATAACACTGAGGTGTACAGCCCTATTTTGTATTGCACTGTGTTGTATTGCGTTATTTTGAATTGCTTGGTGGTACTCTATATATATTGTAGTCAGTTGCACAACAGCTATTTCATATGTATTATACAACATATGTTTTATTGCGAGAAATTGAGTTATGTTGTTTTATTAACCAGATACAACCACCGCTTTTTTATGGGAGATGGGGGTGGATACACATGCACACACATAACATGCAGGCACACACACACACACTCTCTCTCTCTTTCTCTCTCTCTCTCTCTCTCTCTCTCTCTCTCTCTCTGTGCCACATTTCTACCTAATAACACGACCATCCTAATCAACAACAATCAGAATTGTGTCCCAGTTTTTATTCTAATACCCCATAAAGTTTCTAAACTGAAAAGCACTAAATACACGTCCCGCCATTTCATACTTTCACTCATTAAGAATTTTCTTTTTCCGCATCGATCCCTCTTCCGATGTATACTTAGAGAGAGAGAGAGAGAGAGAGAGAGAGAGAGAGAGAGAGAGACAGAGACAGAGACAGAGACAGAGACAGACAGACAGACAGACAGACAGACAGACAGACAGGCAGGCAACAAACAGACTGAGAAGACCGGAAAATTGTTTTTAAAGACGAATGCAATAACAACAATTTGAAAAAAAAAAATCACATTGTGAAGCGCAATCACACACACACACACACACACACACACACACACACACACACACACACACACACACACATCATTAAAGCCGAGATAGGGATGGGATAATGAGGGATAGGAGGTGAGGGGCGGGGGCATGAATTTCCAACCATTCCACTTGATACAGGAAAAGCGTCAGGCGGCGCTATGCATTAGCACGCGTGCATAATCTCCCGTTAATTCCCTTTCTGGGCTGGTGGACTGCTCTCCCGGGCCGGTACCCTGGGCTTGACGTGTCTGGACTGGCAATGGTCGTTTTCATCACACTTTTGGGTTCGCTGGGTCAAGTTAGCGTTGGCTTGCAGATATGTGGATTGTTTTTGCTTAACTCTTTATCTCTCTCTCTCTCTCTCTCTCTCTCTCTCTCTCTCTCTCTCTCTCTCTCTCTCTCTCTCTCTCTCTGCATCTCTCTCTCTCTGTTCTCTATCTTCATCTCTCTCTCTCTCTCTCTGCCTCTATCTCTCCATCTGTCTGTCTGTCTGTCTGCCCCCCCCCCCCCCCCCCTCCCCTCACACACACACACTCTCTCTCTCAGAGTCTGTCTGTTTCTCTTTGTTTGTCTATCTTTCCCCCTCTCCCCTGCACCCTCTGATCCCTCTCCTTCCTTCTCGGCACTCTTCTCGAAAGAAGCAACAGCGAAACAGACACTTACACACTCGCTCACACACACACACACACACACACACACACACACACACACACACACACGACGAGCGCACGCGCACACACGCCATCACCACCACCGCCGCCAAAAAACAACAACAACGACAACAGCCCGTTGAAGAATTGATTTTGCACATTCGCTTTTTAAATAAATAACAGTCTAGTTTGCCATGTGTAGAACACAAGAACAAACATCTGTAGCTGTGCCCCGCAGTCCAGGTATTGTCTGACAATTTGAAGTAATGCATTTTGAAATGGGGGCCACATGGTTACGGGAACTACAGCTAATCAGAAACCACACAGACGAAGTACAATACACATTTTAAACCATGGGGAAGACACGTTTTCTCACTCGCATAAAAGCCAGTCAAAAATCTATACCAAGCAATCAACGTAAGATATCACCAGGAAAGCATAATATCGCACAAAGAAACCCCGGCCCAGTGTTCCGATGTAGGCAAGGCTTTGCAGACAACAATCACCAGCCTGTTGGCCAACACGGCACTGTTTCAGCATGAGGTGCATTGCTTTGTTCTTTCAGTCTAAACTTCAGCCATGAGACCCTCTTTCCAAAGTTTTTTGGTTTTAACTTAATTACTTATAGTCATCCCAGTTATTAAACCTGCGCACTGTGGTCTCCTGGGTTATTACTTATAGTCATCCAGTTATTAAACCTGCGCACTGTGGTCTCCTGGGTTAGCAGATAGGGCGTAGAGCATGTGGACTGCCGCGCACGCATTGACGCCTCCCTTGATTAGAATGAAACTGAAATCTCAGGGGACTTTCATTTTTTCTCTTTCTTTGCTGTCTGTCAATCTTTTTTCTGTCATTATGATCCATTGGCCGGTCTCTGTTCTATAAAACATTTACGTTTATTTTCTTTCATCGCAGTTTTTAAGTGCCAGTTTGTTGATGTGTTGTTGTTGTGATCTGCCGCCTGGGTAGCGGGACAGTGAATCCTCTCCAGAGTGGGCACTAGCTGGTCATGCTGCAGTGTTCAATTTGTTTAATCCTCTCCAGAGTGGACACTAGCTGGTCATGCTGCAGTGTTCAATTTGTTTAATCCTCTCCAGAGTGGACACTAGCTGGTCATGCTGCAATTGTTTTAATTTCCAGTTTAGCTGGTCAAGTCAATTTGTTTAATCTCTCCAGAGTGGACACCAGCTGGTCATGCTGCAGTGTTCAATTTGTTTAATCTAACCAGCTCTCCAGAGTGGACACCAGCTGGTCATGCTGCAGTGTTCAATTTGTTTAATCCTCTCCAGAGTGGACACTAGCTGGTCATGCTGCAGTGTTCAATTTGTTTCCCACTGTGGCCTGTGTACGTATTTTCATGGTACCTTTAAGGTTTTCACTTTTTAAACTCCTGTTGTAAACTGGGTTTGATGAATTGGGGGAACTCTTCCCGTTCTCTCAACAGCCTGGTTGTATGCACCTTTGGGGTGTCAAAGGTCACTGCTTTGAATGATTAGTTCCCAAATGTTGAATTAGATTAGAGAGAGAGAGAGAGAGAGAGAGAGAGAGAGAGAGAGAGAGCTCAGAGCTCAGAATTCTTTTTATTAGATCAAGGATTAAGATTTTAGGCAAAGCCAATTTTTCCAGTCTGTCCCTGAACTGTTCTGGTCGACGTCTGGAGCGTCTTCCGCCAGAATGGTTTTGGACAGGAAGTCATCGCCAGGTATAGGTCTGAACTAGGCGTGCCATCAACGTGCAATGACAGACTTTCTCCGGAAAAAAAAAGCTGTAGGGGAAGATAACGCTTGTGTTTCCATTGCAAATAGAGTTACCTTTTCTCAATTCATGATTAAACAAATAGCTCTAGAGAGCCAAACATTTCATTTGATGCGCACGCTAGATAACGACCAGGTCTGCATTAGAGGTGCACTGCTTGACATCCCTGCTTTGGCATTCTCTGTCCCTGATGAACTGTTAAACTGGTTGATGGGCTGAAAATTGCCCACCAGCGCCATCTGTGCCATGAAAACGGCGTGGCCACGCTTCCCTGAACGCGTGTTTAAAATACAGATTACCTCCCTTTCTATATTTCCAAATATCCGGTATTGTGCATAGAGCTGTATCCTATCTGACGTTTGTCCGGAATGTTCTTCGTGTCCCTGTTGGTGGTGACCAATTTATCAAAGTGGTCTTGTTTCGCTGTAAGTAATATAAACAACAAATAAATATGAAAGTAAATGAATAGGTAGATAATAAATAAGTTAACAAATAAACTAGACTCATTCATATAGCTAGTTTTTCTGTTTTTATATTTTCTCAAGCATAACAATATCTAGGTTAACATATGGCGCACGCTAGGATAACGACAGGTCTGCATTAGAGGTCACTGCTTGACATTTTGACTGCAATGTCCGCAACGAGCTTCCTCTTTTCATTATAACAATGGCGGCGTGGCCACGCTTTTTAACCTTTCAAGGTGCGGTATTGTGCATAGCAATCGGACGTTTTGCCTTCGTGTTCATTATCCAACTGTTGGTCCTGACCAATTTATGCAAAGTGGTCCTGTTCGTGGTTTTTAATATTCCAATTCAAAGGGATGATACTCAAGACAAATAAACTAGACTCCATCCGGAATGTCAGAGCATCTACGCATTAATGCGTGGTTTTCAACCTTTCGTTCCTGAATGACTTCCGAATACAGGTCGGTTTCTTTCCAATTCAAGGGATGCTACTCTAAGACAAATAGATCCGGAATGTCGTCGACAGAAGAAAATGTTCCTGACTGACTTGAATACAGCTTTCTTCCTTGGTTGTTACTGGCTGTTTTATACACAACGATTTTCCTTAATTTTATCAAATTCACGACCAGTTTGGTATATAATTGATCAGTTGAAAACCATTCACAAGCTGTGACTTAAATCGCTGGCGATGGAAATACTGAATGCCAGTCAAGCTGGTAGCGAAAGGGTTAAGAGGTAGAAATACTCTGGTTGCAGCTCTTTTCGTATTCCTTTTGTTTTAAATGCCAACATCAAGAACATAAGTAATCCGTCAGGCTTTGTTGTTACTTTGTCGCTGTTGTTGCTGTTATTGTTGTTGTCATCTTGTGGTCCTAACTTAACGTTTTCGTGGAACATAGCTGAATAGCAAGGCCACAATGAAAGACTAGGTACCGCCTAACATCTTTATTTATGAGTAATAAAGTTTTTGAAACTTGGGTCTTGGATCTCTTACAAGCGTGGTTGTAGAATGATCTTGCAGTAGAAAGCATAGTGCTTATTGGAGTCTGTACAGGTCAGTACAGCGACGATTTTTTTTTTTTGAAGCGTTCCTATGATTTTTGAAGGAACGGTGCTGAATTGTGGTATGATCATTACTGAGTCACCTGGGAGTTTTAGACGACCACGCACAGGTGACATGACATCATCATCATCATCATTACTACCACCACCAGCACCACCACCATCTACACCACCACCCCCATCATAACCACCGCTACCACTACCACTACCACCACCATCATCATCATCATCATCATCGTCGTCGTCGTCGTCGTCATCATCATCATCATCATCATTCTATTTCATTACAAAACGCGATGTCCGTCCTTCTTGCGAAGCCCCAGACGCCCTTATATCA
>JADBJO010000084.1:1100506-1105506 GCA_016801955.1 Conus betulinus | reverse complement strand
GGCACACATTATAGGTCGCAGAGTAACTCAATATGATACAAATGGCACACATTATAGGTCGCAGAGTAACTCTATATGATACAAATGGCACACGTATAGGTCGCAGAGTAACTGTATATGATACAAATGGCACACATTATAGGTCGCAGGTTAACTGTATATGATACAAATGGCACACATTATAGGTCGCGTAATAACGCTAATGAATACAAATGGCACACATTATAGGTCGCGAAGTAACTCTGAATAATACAACGTGCAGACAGAAGTATGGATCTCCGACAAATATGCGTTCTTCAGAAAGAGTACTGATTACCCAGTTCACAATGGAAAACAGACAAGTAAATTTTCACACAAAGACCTCTTCTCCTGATGTCTGAAAAAATTGTCGACAATTCACTTGTTAGTTTTGTATTGTTATTGAATAAATGTAGCTTTGCATTTTGCTTAGAGTTTAGTTGTTTCATTTTCCCCTAAAATATAAGGGACTAAAAAATCAAATGTCCTAGAAAACAAAATCCCGCCTGGGTTCGGTTGGGAAAAAAATGATATTTTGAATAAAAAGAAAACGAACATGAAATTCTTTTGAAGAAAAAGAAAAACATATTTCATGCCTTGAAAATAAAACACGTTCAGATGAGAGATTCATGAAAAGTCGGACCTTTTCTTTCTGTACCAAACAGTGCTTGTGAATTGCCGAGACAAAAATGAAGTTTATGAATTCATTTAGATGATCCATTCAGTTATCCATTAAAACATTTCTGCATGCAGTGATGTGAGACATAAACACCTTACAGCAGACTCCATGAAAACCCTGTTCAGAGAAGTCCCACCTGACGTGATCTTTGAATTTATGACAGAGATAAACATTTTTCATCTGATCTATGATTTTATGGAAGAAAGGTTTTTAACGAAGTTTCTGGTGCCTTTTCAGCAATTGTGTTTTAAAGAGATGGTGTATTTTGTGACTTGTGAGCCCTCTGCGGTCGGCTGGGCTATAAGCAACATGACCTGCCTTCTGCATGCACCTGTACAATGCATTTAAAGAAAAAAGCAGGCTGAGGTGCAACTGAATCTTTAAGCTAAAATTAGACTATGTATTTGTGCTGTTCTAAATTGGATGATGTATTTGTGCTGTTCTAAATTGGATGATGTATTTGTGCTGTTCTAAATTGGACGATGCATTTATGCTGTTCTAAATTGGATGATGTATTTGTGCTGTTCTAAATTGGATGATGTATTTGTGCTGTTCTAAATTGGACGATGCATTTGTGCTGTTCTAATTTGGATGATGTATTTGTGTGCTGTTCTAAACTGGATGGTGTATTTGTGCTGTTCTAAATTGGACGATGTATTGTGCTGTTCTAAATTGGACAATGCATTTGTGCTGTTCTAAAACTGGATGATGTATTTGTGCTGTTCTAAATTGGACGATGTATTTGTGCTGTTCTAAATTGTATGATGTATTTGTGGTGTTCTCGGGTTTTTACAAACGTCAGTACTCCTCCATTATCTGGGCCTTTGTAATTGATGCGACTTTATTGTTAATGTATGTTGATCCCCATCCGTCCTCCCTTCCCACTCCTCCCCCCCCTCCTTTCAGAAAAGAACTGTACTCATAAAGAATAACACATCCTCTCTCTCTCTCTCTCTCTCTCTCTCTCTCTCTCTCTCTCTCTCTCTCTCTCTCTCTCTCTGCATAGCAGTTCAGCAATCCAGCATGCACATATATCAAAATATATATCATAGTCTTCCATTCGGATCAGTTCAACGTTTGTATTGAAGGTCTCTTCATCACAGATAAAACCAGACGGCAAGTGCCTTAAACAAGTGTCACTTCTCAGTCGTTCTCACTGACTGCTCTGCAGCCTGCGGACAGAACCAAGCTACCAATAGTGACAACCTTAGGGGGTAAACGAGGGCCGGAATAGCTCGCTTGGTAGAGTGCCAGACTCGTCATCCTGATGATCTTGGGGTTGCAGATTTGAACCTCCGCCGGGCCATTTCGACACAGTCGTGGGATTTTTCTCTCAGAGTAAACAGTAGTTTCGACTTAAGTTCCAGAAAATTCTTTCGAATGAGACTATAGACTGATGTTCCGTGTGTGAACGCACGCATGAGATCTTGCAAACACATAAAATCCCATCACCAATGTTCGGAGAAGAAGACCAGATTAGCCGCTGGTATGGACGACCTGTTACACATAGCATGCACCCTGAAAATTTGAAGAATGAAGGAAGAAAACTGAGTGACTGACACTGACTGAATGACACGGAAAAGACCGAATGAAGAGCCAGCAGACAGCTCTCCAGTCAGCTCTACCCAGGCAGACAGCCTGTTGTGTAATCGTGGATTGTAATGCGCTTAGAAACTTTCGTCTCTACCCAAAGACAGGCGCTACCTAAAAACTCTTACTAATAGTTATGAGAATGATTGCCTGTGCCGTAGGGGATGCCGAGAGAAGTCTTCCACAATAACCAGTATCCTGCATGAGGAGAAAAGTTGCCCTAGCAGTTTCCTCTCTCTCTCTCTCTCTCTCTCTCTCTCTCTCTCTCTCACTCACACACACACACACACACACACACACACACACACACACACACACACACACACATCTTTCTTTCTTTATTGTCGACTGGCTCATTCTCCTGTCTTTTGACTTCAGGCAGTACGTACACTCCCCCCTCTTAATGCAGTTCACAGCATGCCAACTTGGTTGTTGTGGCAATGTGAAAAAAAGTAGGGAGAAATGTACACTTTGTCCACTGAGAACATCAGTAGCGTCTATAGGTCCATTCGGCTTTTTCATGCATTTTTCCGGCACCCGGTATATTTTTATCATTAATCCTTGTTTAACGTGGGGATGAAAAACTAAGCGAAATAGCTGACATCGTCGGCATTGCTTAGAGTTACCCGCCATAGGGATATCAAAAGAGAAGATATCATAGTACAGAATGCTGTAATAAGTGTTGTTGAATATGGTCCTTTTAAACTTAGGATAGGTGGTTTCCAATAAAGCTTTTGACACGGACAAGAAATTTTCCTTGTTTGGTGACATCCCTGAAATGGATGTGTGTGCTCGTCTGGCAGACAGAAAAGGAGATCTAACCGAACATCTCTTTGCCTGGCGACTACAACACACTCTGATATTTCCACTGAAATCAACAAAAGCAATTAATTACCGGCCCCCACACTCCTTCCCCTCTTCCCCCTGCCCTCTCAGCGCCAACCCTAACACACACACACACACACACACACACACACACACACACACACACACACACACACACACACACACACACACACACACACTCACACACACACACACTCACACACACACACACACACACACACACACACACACACACACACACACACACACACACACACACACACACACACACACACATTATAGATTATTTATTAATTGATCATTAATACTCCTCCAGTACTCCTTTCAGAATAACTCTTTGTACAGAACCATCTGCCTCGCCTTTGCCGTGCGTTCCTCTCGAGGCTCAAACCTGTACAACATCAACAACAGGCTGCAACGAAAAGAAGCGGACAAGGGAAAGGCTCCTCCGACAAGGCAGATTCATCAGAAAGGCTGTGACAAGGGAAAGGCTCCGACAAGGCAGATTCATCAGAAAGGCTGTGACAGGGGAAAGGCTCCGACAAGGCAGATTCATCACTGTGACAGGAAAGGCTCTGACAAAGTGCATCAGGCGGAAAGGCTCCGACAAGGTAGATTCAACGGAAAGGCTCTGACAAAGTGCATTCAGCGGAAAGGCTATGACAAGGTAGATTCAACGGAAAGGCTCTGACAAAGTGCATTCAGCGGAAAGGCTATGACAAGGTAGATTCAACGGAAAGGCTATGACAAAGTACATTCAACGGAAAGGCTATGACAAGGTAGATTCAACGGAAATGCTGTGACAGAGGAAAGGCTCTGACAAAGTATATTCTACGGAAAGGCTCTGACAAGATAGATTCAACGGAAAGGCTTTGACAAAGTAGATTCAACGGAAATGCTGTGACAGGGGAAAGGCTGTGGCAAGGCAGATTCAGCGGAAAGCTGTGACAGCGGAAAGGCTGTGACAAAGGCAGATTCAACGGAAAGGCTGTGGCAAGCCAGATTCAACGGAAAGGTTGTGGCAAGGCAGATTCAACGGAAGGGCTGTGCCAAGGCAGATTCAACGGAAGGCTGTGGCAAGGCAGATTCAACGGAAGGGCTGTGGCAAGGCAGATTCAACGGAAGGGCTGTGGCAAGGCAGATTCAACGGAAGGGCTGTGGCAAGGCAGATTCAACGGAAGGGCTGTGGCAAGGCAGATTCAACGGAAGGGCTGTGAGAGGGGAAAGGCTGGGAGAGGGGAAAGGCTGGGGAGAAGGAAGATGGGAAGGCTGGGAGCTGGGGAAAGGCTGGGACAGGGGGAAAGGCTGGGGACAGGGGAAAGGCTGGGGGGAAAGGCTGGGGAAAGGCTGGGACAGGGGAAAGGCTGGGACAGGGGAAAGGCTGGGACAGGGGAAAGGCTGGGACAGGGGAAAGGCTGGGCTGGGGAAGGCTGGGACAGGGGAAAGGCTGGGAAAAGGCTGGGACAGGGGAAAGGCTGGCAGGGGAAAGGCTGGGGAAGGCTGGGAGAGGGGAAAGGCTGGGACAGGGGAAAGGCTGGGGCATTCAAAGGCTGGGGAAAGGCTGGGACAGGGGAAAGGCTGGGACAGGGGAAAGGCTGGGACAGGGGAAAGGCTGGGGCAAGGGAAAGGCTGGGACAGGGGAAAGGCTGGGACAGGGGAAAGGCTGGGGAAAGGCTGGGACAGGGGGAAGCTGGGGAAAGGCTGGGACAGGGGAAAGGCTGGGACAGGGGAAAGGCTGGGGAAAGGCTGGGACAGGGGAAAGGCTGGGACAGGGGAAAGGCTGGGGAAAGGCTGGGACAGGGGAAAGGCTGGGACAGGGGAAAGGCTGGGACAGGGGAAAGGCTGGGGAAAGGCTGGGACAGGGGAA
>JADBJO010000084.1:1093006-1095506 GCA_016801955.1 Conus betulinus | reverse complement strand
TGTGTGTGTGTGTGTGTGCGCGCGCACTTGAGTACATGTGTGAAAAAAAAAAAAAAAAACACGAGCCCGGCCGAGCGTTTGGAGCAGACGACATTAAACATAGGAGCGCATGACAGTGCATCCAAGACAATGTGTTTGTGTGCTCGTCTTCCAGGAACCCAGTACAGCATTAGATGTATTTGGCTGTTAGCTCGCTGGAAGTGCAGTTACAGTGCGACACAATAATCCTGAAATAGCTGTTAACATTGAAAGCAGGGTGACTCTACACGCATTTTTCTATACCATACCTCTGCAGGATTCTATTCTATATTACATCAATTGGTTTAAGAACCTTTGTCATGTGTGTGACGTCAAATGGGACCACATGGCGTACGTAAACTTCTGTGGATAGATGGCATTTTTGTTTTTCAAAACATAGCATACCTATATGTGGAAACGTCACGAAGTACGCTTCAACTGAATGCTCATGTCAATAGTTTCTGTCACTATTCTTTGAATGAAAACAGGTTCTGTCAGGATAATTCTACATCTATCCAGAACTTCTACTCATTTTAAAATTAACCCTGTTTTTTCTTCAGCGAGTTTTTAGACGAGAGACGGCGGACCATGTGACTTTACACTACCACATCCTTCAGTGCTAACAATGAAATGCTGAGAATCTCGTAGAGTTCAACTGATTCGAATCGACGGGGGTGGGGTGGGGGATGGGGACAGGGGTAGCCAAACGCGGCAGGCACACTGGACAGAGACCTGTGTGAACCTGCCAACGTGGCAGCTTTGACGTGGGGAAGTATGTCAATCGTTCTGCTGAGGTGAGTAGGTGAGTAGTAAGACATTTCCGACTACCTCCAAAGAAAGAGGGCAGGAATATAAACCCCCCCCCCCCCCCCCCCCCCCCCCGCGCGTATAGAAATAGAAATGAAGCGCGAGAAGTTGTTGATTTTATCTGGGAAACAGTCTACCATTTGAGACCCGGAAGTAAGTTTCCGCTACGATTGCCAATCCATGGTGTTCCTGAATATATTCGATGCGTAGCTGAGCTTGTGTGGCTCTTCCACCATGGGCTGTAACGGCGTGCTAGTTGTTGTGGTCGCTGTGACTAGCATGGAACGTTGTGTATAAAAGAGCAAAATGCAGCGTCAGTACGTAAACGCCGATGTGACCTCCTACCAATCGGAATAAGTAAGAAAAATTTGACGAATCACGATATACACAATCATATTCACGAAGAAAACAGATAGAGATGGAAAATAGAGTCTACGTTTGAAACAATTCAAAGTCTTTATTCAGCTTCTGTTAAAAGAAACAAAACCCCTACTTCTTCTATATGAACAAATAACATGTTGTCTAAAAGTTCAGAGGTCACAGAGAAGTACCTTTGGAATGACGTTGAGCCCTCATCGTTGTTCCCAAGCTCCTCAAGTTATGACGGCCTGTGAATGGTCGGGGGAGTCACTGGCATTCTCCCCCTCAGAGTGGGGTGGAGATAGGAGGTAGGGGGATGAGTTGGGACGGGAAAGAGGAAAGGGAGGGGGGGGGTGCCTGCACGTGCAAGTCACAGTCACTGTGGAAAAAATACTCTTGAGACAGTCACTCGCGTCATTAATGCGATTTCCATAAAAAAAAAAGTTATATCCTTTTTTCTAGGCACACATAACAAAAACAAAGCAAAGCAAAGCAAAACAACCCCAGGCCAATTACAACATACTCAGTAAGCACGTTGGAACAAAGCTGCAAGAAACTATGGTCGATCCTTCGATTACCAGCGGATATTGGTTGAAGTATTCTCCTTAAAGGGCACCAATGTTTTTCTACATTCCTCTTCCATACATATGTATTTCCTCAGTATCATTCTCACCCACAGCAATTAAACAGACCTGCAGAATCATGGACTGTAAGAAAACGGCACTGAAACCCACAGCAAACACAGTTCATATATTTCGTGTTTTACGGTGTCCTGGCAGTTCTCTCCCTCAGAGAAGGGATGTTTTCAATCGCTTCTGTTCCTTTGTCAGCAAGATCACGCGAAAATCACGGAACCCATTTGAACAAAGCTTGGTGGACAAACAGAATGGAGGCCAAGATTGGCGCCGTTACATTTTGGGCGCGGAAGAGAGGGGCTGGGGGATGGGGGGAGTGGGGTAGAGCCATGTGGAAGTTATGCTGATGGAATGGCATAGAAGACGAGAAAAGTGGAGGCGGGATTCGGAATCGAGATGGCTTTTCTTTTCTTTCTTTCTTTTTTATGGTCACTCCCTTTAGTATTGCCAGATAGGGCATTTCTCGTCCTTTTTGTAAATCTCCTCAGAGGTAATGATGCACCTCCATGTAGACTTTTCAGATTTATCGATATTTACAAACTTGTAAGATCTGGTACCGATCCAGTACGCAAAGGACTGTTTGGCTGTGTGTGGGGCCTGCGCTCTCCCGAGGGCACTTTTAGCGTTGGAAATGGATCAGCACCCAAACAACATTGGACAACACTGGAAGCTGGAGACTA
>JADBJO010000084.1:1083006-1088006 GCA_016801955.1 Conus betulinus | reverse complement strand
GGACTAGTTCACCAGTGCCTGCAGTTCTATCGGTTGAGTGCAAAGGCCTGGGGGTCTCTGCCGATGTTCTCCTCTTCACTCTGCAATGTGTTAGTCCAGTGTTCTCCTCTTCACTCTGCAATGTTGTCAGTCCACTGTTCTCCTCTTTACTCTGCAATGTCTTCCAGTGTTCTTCTCTTCACTCTGCAATGTTGTCAGTCCACTGTTCTCACTCTGCAATGTTGTCAGTCCACTGTTCTCCTCTCACTCTGCAATGTTGTTCCAGTGTTCTCTCTTCACTCTGCAATGTTGTCAGTCCAGTCCTTCAGTGTTGTCAGTCCACTGTTCTCCTCTTCACTCTGCAATGTTGTCAGTCCAGTGTTCTTCTCTTCACTCTGCAATGTTGTCAGTCCAGTGTCTTCACTCTGCAATGTTGTCAGTCCACTGTTCTCTTCTCTTCACTCTGCAATGTTGTCAGTCCACTGTTCCCCTTCACTCTGCAATGTTGTCAGTCCAGTGTTCTTCTCTTCATTCTGCAATGTTGTCAGTCCAGTGTTCTCCTCTTCACTCTGCAATGTTGTCAGTCCCCCCCCCCCCCCCCCCCCCCCCCCTCCTCTTTCAAAATACCCTTGCGGATTGTTTAAGTCAGGCCACTGGATCTTGTGACACGACCATACCAACCTAGTTTGTCTTTCCCTGACTGATATTAATAAATCTTGATATGATCCTATGTGCTGCCTGATGGTTTGACGCACTTGTTGATTGGTGATTTAATCAATGTCGCACTTGTTGATTGGTGATTTAATCAGTGTATCTGATGTCTTTAATCTTGCCGCAACATCTCTTTCCGTGGCTCAGATTACCTTCCAGATCCACATGTCTCGCATGCACATATGAAAATTGGCTATGCTATTGCACGCTGGAGTGTGATCATGTGTTTCATGTAGATGTTCTTATGGGTTTTTTTAAAAAATCTAAATAGTGCTGTGGATGTTTGCTGCCGTTGAAAGGATTTCTGGTTTGGATCCCTGACTGCCAATGATGGAAGAAACACACAGAAGTAAAGCATCATGGGCTGAAGTCGAAAGGAAGCTCACAGACACGCTCATACCTGCAAATAGGCCCATCTACATACAGGCATACATGCATGAATGGCCTCAGTAATATAGCTATGCCTGTCCAGCCAACACAACACTGACTTGTGCTGAAGGCGTTACCTTGGAGAAATGAAGGGTGGAGCTGATGATGTTTCTGTTTAATCTTCAACCATATTAAGGGACTGGAGTGTACATCGTCATGGGGATTTTGTAGGGCACTGAACGGTGTTTACTTTCGTTGATTTTCCCCCTCTAGCTCTGAAAATATGAAGCAGCAGACAGGACAGAGACCGCTCACAATGCCAACTCGTCAATGAAGATCAGAGTTAGCTGGTTGCAATGGGGTTTAGACTCCATACCCCCCCTTAGGGGAAAAACAGTGCACAAAGACTGGACCTGCAGCCTGCCTGCACCAGGCTGCACAAAGACTGGACCTGCAGCCTGCCTGCACCAGGCTGCACAAAGACTGGACCTGCTCTCTGCCTACGCCGGCTGCACAAAGAATGGACCTGCTCTCTGCCCTGCACTAGGCGCCAAAAGAACGGACCTGCTGCCTGCCTGCACCAGGCTGCACAAAAGAACGGACCTGCTGCCTGCCTGCACCCAGGCTGCACAAAGAACGAACCTGCTGCCTGCCTGCACCAGGCTGCACAAAGAACGGACTTGCTGTCTGCCTGCTCCAGGCTGCACAAAGTACGGACCTGCTCTCTACCTGCACCAGGCTGCACAAAGAACGGACCTGCAGCCTGCCTGCACCAGGCTGCACAAAGAACGGATGCAGCCTACGTGCACCAGGCTGCACAAAGAACGGACCTGCAGCCTACCTGCACCAGGCTGCACAAAGAACGGACCTGCAGCCTACCCTGCACCAGGCTGCACAAAGAACGGACCTGCAGCCTACCTGCACCAGGCTGCACAAAGAACGGACCTGCAGCCTACCTGCACCAGGCTGCACAAAGAACGGATCTGCAGCCTACCTGCACCAGACTGCTCAAAGAATGGACCTGCAGCCTACCTGCACCAGGCTGCACAAAGAACGGACCTGCTGCCAGCCTGCACCAGGTGACACAAAGAACGGACCTGCTCGTGGTTGTGTGCGGGGAGAGAGTAAAATGTGAGGGAGTATTGTCACCGAAAAAGCACGAAAGCGGAAACAGGAAACCCCCCCCCCCCCCCCCCCCCCCCCCTCCCCCCTTTCTCCCCCTCAATAAGTCGTATTTGTGCACGCAACAGCTGGTGAAACTGGTTGATGAACAAACTTCACTTTAAAAAAAAGTACATGATTGAAACTTGCTGCTTTGCAAAACAAATTTCACCCGATGATCCCGTGTTTATCGAAAACATGTACACTACACCTGATCATGTCCCTTCATATAACACTATAAAATAATTTGTTCCCGAAAACACACACACACGCGCACGCACGCACGCACGCAAGCACACACGCATGCACACACACAATCTCTCTCTCTCTCTCTCTCTCTCTCTCTCTCTCTCTCTCAGACACACATAGAAAGAAGAGAGACAGACAGAGAGCCAGGGGACAGAGAGACAGACGGACAGATAGACAGACAGAGAAAACACACATACACAGAGAAGAACCTGAAAGATCAAGACAGATCAAGACCAACAGAAAGACAAACGGCAAGGGGTGAACAACATTGGTACGGACCAGTGTCATAACTAAAGTCCCAGTGTCGCCCCCGGACAGATTTATGACTGGGGAGAGAAGAGAAGGGTGGGGGGGGGGGGGGGGGGGGGGGGGGGAAGAGGGGGAGAGGGATGTGGAGGGAGGAGGGTGAGGGACGGAGGCAGACTGGGGACGGAGGCAGGGTGGAGGGTAGGAATGGCGGAACAAGTCAGTTCCACTGCCGTCTTTTCCATCAAGATAATAACCCCCAAAAGATATATCTGTCATGTTCCCCTTTTATACGGTTCGGTTCACCTCTAACATCACAACCCCTGCCCTCCAGCCAGCCTTCCTCATCCCCGCCCCTGCCTACCTACCTACTCCCCCTCCCGCATGTCTCTGGATTCTTGTCCCTCCGATTGTGTCTCACTGTCCGCTCTGTCTTTGAGCGTCGTCCTTTCTCCCACGTACAAATAAGTACGTATGCGTACATAGACAGATTGTGTGTGTGTGTGTGTGTGTGTGTGTGTGTGTGTGTGTGTGTGTGTGTGTGTGTGTGTGTGCGTGCGTGCGCGCGCGCGTGCGTATGTGTATGAGTGTGTGTGCGCCTGTGTAGCTGTGTGTCTCTGAGTGTGTGCGCGTATGCATGTATGTATCTGTATAGCCTATATGCAGAGAAAAAAAACAGAACATACAAGAAACACTTGTTTTGCTCCCAGTATTTGGAAGAGAAGCCGGTCTTTTTAATGGACTTTATTGACACAACCGGAGCCAGGTGCCAAATCATCTACTCGCGAACACAAGTTATGACAATCCCGCTAACTCCCCCTCTTGCAACATGTGTATGTGTGTGTGTGTGCGTGTGTGTGCGCGCGCGCGCGCGCGCGCGCGCGCGCGCGAGTGCGTGTGTGTGTGTGTGTGTGTGTGTGTGTGTGTGAGAGAGAGAGAGAGAGAGAGAGAGAGAGAGAGAGAGAGAGAGAGAGAGAGAGAGAGAGAGAGAGAGAGAGAGAACTGTGTCTTGTTAATCACTACATCGGCCATTGCACGGTGGGGGAGGAGGGGGGGAGTAGACGCGAGTCGAAGGGGGGGGGGGGGGGGGGGGGGGGTAGCAGAAAGAACCCTTCTCTAGTGAATGTTCCCTGCACAAGGGATAGCAGCTGATCAGCCAGTGACGGCTGTGTCGGTCTGTCTGAGGAGCTCATCAGGATAAGGACAAGATGTTTGCTATCTGCCCAGGATTGGGACAAGATGTTGGTTGTCTGCCCAGGGTTGGACAAGATGTTGGCTGTCTCCCGAGGATTGGGACAAGATGTTGGCTATCTGCCCAGGACTGGGACAAGATGTAGGCTATCTGCCCAGGATTGGGACAAGATGTAGGCTATCTGCCCAGGATTGGGGCAAGATGTAGGCTATCTGCCCAGGACTGGGACAAGATGTAGGCTATCTGCCCAGGATTGGGACAAGATGTAGGCTATCTGCCCAGGATTGGGGCAAGATGTAGGCTATCTGCCCAGGACTGGGACAAGATGTAGGCTATCTGCCCAGGACTGGGACAAGATGTAGGCTATCTGCCCAGGATTGGGGCAAGATGTAGGCTATCTGCCCAGGATTGGGGCAAGATGTAGGCTATCTGCCCAGGACTGGGACAAGATGTAGGCTATCTGCCCAGGACTGGGACAAGATGTTGGCTATCTGCCCAGGATTGTGACAAGATGTAGGCTATCTCCCAGGATTGGGACAAGATGTAGGCTATCTGCCCAGGATTGGGACAAGATGTTGGCTATCTGCCCAGGATTGGGATAAGATGTTGGCTATCTGCCCAGGACTGGGACAAGATGTTGGCTATCTGCCCAGGATTGGGACAAGATGTAGGCTATCTGCCCAGGACTGGGACAAGATGTAGGCTATCTGCCCAGGATTGGGACAAGATGTAGGCTATCTGCCCAGGATTGGGACAAGATGTAGGCTATCTGCCCAGGATTGGGGCAAGATGTAGGCTATCTGCCCAGGACTGGGACAAGATGTTGGCTATCTGCCCAGGATTGGGACAAGATGTTGGCTATCTGCTGGACAGAAAAACACTTTCATATCAGACTAGGTTTTTAAAAAACCTCCCTGAAATCAAGTAGAATGTCTTACTCGCTGATGAACAACGTGTCTATGAAAAAGGACAGACCTGAGAATTCGTTGAAGGGAAAAGACAGAAACTATCAGTAAAATAATGACACTAAAACCAGAAATAATAAAACTAAAATCAGAAGGTGCCAGTAAAACCTATGTGATTGGCAATGCAG
>JADBJO010000084.1:1073006-1080506 GCA_016801955.1 Conus betulinus | reverse complement strand
ATCCTATGTGCACAGACACCGCCTTCTGAACTCCCTGTTGATAACAGTAATTGCTTGGTCTCGGTTGCAGTCCAGGTGATTGTCCCCCTCCGGAGGGCAAAGACGTCTGTCCAAAGACAGCCCCATGAAGTTTCCGTACCAGCGAACTCGCCACGAACTCACCGAGGGTATAGACGCCGACAGGAAATCAAAACTTAGATCACCATGAGAGAAGAACTTGTGTGGCCACAGACTTTGAGCCTTCTTCTTTTTTTTGTTGTTGCTTCTTTGTATATACTTACACACACACACACACACACACACACACACACACACACACACACACACACATATATATATATATATATATATATATATATATATATATATATATATATATATTCTTTCTTTCTTCTTATTTCTTCTTTCCTTTTCCGCTTCTTCTTTGTCTTTTTTCTGCCCTCTTCCAAATCCTCTTCTTTTTCTCACTCTCGACTGTCTTTTCTTCTTCTCTGTTTTGTTTCCCCTCCACTTCCTGTTTTCTCTTATTCGGACGTCTTTTCTCATTTTCCCTCTTTCTCCTTCCTCTCTTCCACTTCCTGTTTTTCTTCTGTAACTTCTTTCCTCGTCTTTTTTTCTCTGTCTTCTTCCACTTCTTCTGTCTCCTTCCACTTCTTCTGTTTTCCCTTCTTCTGTCTCCTTCTTCCCCTTCTTCCACTTCTTCTGTCTCCTTCTTCCACTTCTTCTCTTTCCCTTTCTTTGTCTCCTTCTTGCACTTCTTCTGTCTCCTTCTTCCACTTCTCTTTCCCTTTCTTTGTCTCCTTCTTGCACTTCTTCTGTCTCTTCTTCCCCTTCTTCTGTCTCCTTCTTCCCCCTTCTTCTGTCTCCTTCTTCCCCTTCTTCTGTCTCCTTCGTCCACTTTTTCAGTGTCCCATTCTTCTCTCTGCTTCTTCCACTTCTTCTGTCTTCTTCTTCCACTTCTTCTGTTTCCCCTTCTTCTGTCTTCTTTCCTTTCTTCTCTCTGCTTCTTCCCCTTCTTCTGTCTCCTTCTTCCACTTCTGTTTCCTTCTTCACTTCTTCTGTCTCTTCTTCCCCTTCTTCTGTCTCCTTCTTCCCCTTTTTCTGTCTCCTTCTTCCACTTCTTCTGTCTCCTTCTTCCCTTCTTCTGTCTCCTTCTTCCACTTCTTCTGTTTCCCCTTCTTCTGTCTCCTTCTTCCACTTCTTCGGTTTCCCATCCTTCTCTCTGCTTCTTCCACTTCTACTGTCTTCTTCTTCCACCTCTTCTGTTTCCCCTTCTTCTCTCTGCTTCTTCCACTTCTTCTGTCTCCTTCTTCCACTCCTGTTTCCTTCTTCCACTTCTTCTGTCTCCTTCTTCCCCTTCTTCTGTCTCCTTCTTCCATCTACTCCTTTCATGTTTTTTTTTCTTTCTCTTTCTTCCGTGACCTCTTCTTCTTCTTTTTCTTTTTCTTTTTTTTTCTTCTTTCACTTTTCTTCTTCTTCTTTTTCCTCTTTCTTCTCTCGCCCTTTTTTCTCACATCTTCTTCTAGTTTCTCTTTTTTCTTTGAACTTTTCCTCTTGTTTTTTCTTCTTTGTATTATAATGCTTGCTCTTTCTTCTGTCACCATTTTACTTCTCTTCTATCTTCACTCTTCCTTTTTTTTTTTTCTTCGTTATCCCTTGTTCCGATTTCTTTTTCATCTTTCACCTATTCTTCTTTCCTTTCTGATTCCATCTCTTCCTTGTATTTTAATTCTATTTTCATTTTGTTTTTCTTTCAGTCTTTTTTTTTGTCTCTCCTCTCACTTTCTTCTTTTTTTACTTCTTATTCCTGTTTCTCTCTTCGTTCTTTCATTCATCGTTTTTTTCTTCTTCTTCCACCCTTCTTTCTCTTCTTCAACTTCTCTTTCTTGCTTACTGATTTCTTTTATTCTCTTTATTTTGCACCTTTTATTTCACATTTTCTTTTCTATCTTTTAGTTTTAGTTTTTTTCCGCTTTTTTTTTTTTTATTTGTCTTCTTCCACTTCATATCTTCTTTCTGTTACATAAACTTCTTTTCTTCCTCTCCGTCTTGAAACTTTTTAGGTCTTCTTTCTCTTTCTTCTTCCACGCTTTCAGTCGTCTCCTTCTTGAACTTCTTTTTCGCAACGAAAAAAAGTCTCGAGAAGGCAGAGAGAGAGAGGGAGAGACACATATACACTCAAAAAAGGAAATCAACAAATCTGTCCCGCTCTTGTCACGCCAGGAGAAAGTGATGACAAGCCTGTGCAGTCTCTCCCAGTACCTCATCCATCAAGATGACGAACCCTCCGCTGGCAGGCCTGTCACAACAAAGGTACCTCACCGGAGCTTTATGAGGTTTGAGCTTCCGCCCCCCCCCCCCCCCCCCCCCCCCCCCCCCCCCACCTAAGCACAGATATGTGTGTGTGTGTGTGTGTGTGTGTGTGTAGTGTGTCCGTTAGCGTCCGTTGGCTGGGGCGGATCATTTCGTCCACGAGGACTGCTGGTCAATTAAATTTAGGTCAAGTTATTTGCAGGCCAGCCAATCGCAGGGTGCCATATTATGGCTGTCCTATTGTGAATACGCTTCCAGGTATATGTAAGGACCCGTTTCTTTTAAAAATACTCAAAAAGCCTTAAATGTGGAACTGTTTCTCACAAAATCCTCGATCGAATGAAAAAAAAAATCTGCCTCTGGGAATTTAAAAGTAATGGAACATCCCTGAACAATGTCTTCAGGCAGTAAAGTGTTTAGAGTAAAATTTCATGTCAGGAAGAGGTCCAACGCTGTAGAAGAACACGTTTCACGTTGAAAGGCGCTCTAAGTTCCCACCTTTCAAAAGAGACCATGTGTGTAAAAAGAGTGGCCTGTGTGCAACATTGGTGACATGAATTCCTTCAGGTCTGGGCCAATCTGAAAAAAGTCTGTCATCCGTTCGTGTGTTCCAGTCCCCGTGTCGGAGGTCTTGTTTGGGGCTACTTCCATTTTTTACATCTAAAACCTTTTTGATCAGGGATGGGGAGGAGTGTGAAGTGGGCGAGGAGGGGGATGAAGGAGGAAAGAAAAAGGGAGAGGACTGTCAGTGAGGACGGGGCTGTGGGGGTAGGATGAGGGGACGAGATAAGGAATTGGGGGGGGGGGGGTGGGAGGGAGGAGGGGCGTTGAATCCACAATTACAAAGTACCCTTCCAAACACGTTGTTAGGAGGGGAGGTGAAGCTGGGGTTGGGGTAAGACGGGTAAGGACGGAGAAGGGGGCGATGCGGGAGTAATTCTCGTTTCTCACAGCAGGACCCCTCTTGAACCTTCTTTGCTACACATGCTCGTGTCCTACAGATCAGCTTTTTTTTTTTTGGGGGGGACGAGTGTGTCAGTATACAATGCACGCCTTGCCTACCATATTTCCCTGATGGCATCTTGTGGGACGACCTTTTTTTCCCCTTTATTTCTTTTTCTCTGGAATGCACTCCTTAAATGACCTACAGACTTTTGAAACTTTGGAATGGGCCTCAGGCACGAGGAAGAGGAGGTGGTGTTAGCGCGCGCGCACACACATACACACACGCACACACATACCACACACACACACGCATGAAAGTGCGCGCAGGCGCGCGCACGCGCATGCACACATACACACATACCCGCCTACAGTGTTTTTTAAAAAACATTTCTGTTTAATTTCACAATATCAGTACACACACACACACACACACACACACACACACACACACACACACACACACGCACACACACACAGAGTCACAGTGTGTTTGTGTGTGTGTGTGTGTGTGTGTGTGTGTGTGTGTGTGTGTGTGTGTAGAGAGAGAGAGAGAGAGAGAGAGAGAGAGAGAGAGAGAGAGAGAGAGATGTAAGTCTATCTATTTAATAATAATAATAATGTTGATTTATATAGCGCCTATTCTCTAAAAAATAGGGCTCTAAGCGCTTTACATTACCAACAACGCATACACACACACACACACACGCACGCACGCACGCACGCACGCACACACACACACACACACACACACACACACACACACACACATATGCGCGCGCGCGCGCGCGCGCGCTCACGCACGACCAAACACCCACGCTCTCAGACACCCGCATGCACGCACGCACTCACAACAACACGGCCTGCACGCACAAGCAACACAACCACCAGACGTGCACGCAAAAACCCACTCAGACACTCGGAAGGTGGATTAGGAAGTTGGGGGGGGGGGGGGGGGGGGGGGGGGGGGGGGGGGGGGGGGGGGGGGATTACGACTGAAGAAAGAAGTTGGTTTTGACAGCAGGTTTGAAAGAAGAGGGTGAAGGTAGCATATTTAATAAATGGCTAATTGCAATGCACATGCACAGGTGTTGTTCAAGTAACGAAATAAAGTGGATTATCGTATTCTCAAAACTAAATGCTTTACAGAAAAGAAGGAACAATTTTTAACTCATTGTCGTGCATAAGGGATGACACGAATAGGGACTGCTCTCAGGAGAGGAAGATTTCCAAACCGTGCGACTTCTGCGCCATTAACAGCAGAAACGAACGAACAAAACTGTCACAAGGTTGAAAGATGACCACAGCAACGACGGAAAGAAGCTTTAATACTTCCAGCACCAGTGTGGGTAGGCTCAGCATAGATGGTTCATCAAGAGGTGAATTGTGCTAGCTTTCCCTACCAATCGCATGGAAGTTTACATGTCGAATCATGTCGCCCGACCTACACACACACACACACACACACACACACACACATATATATATATATATATATGTGTGTGTGTGTGTGTGTGTGTGTGTGTGTGTGTGTGTGTGTTATCTTCTCTCTTAATACATGAGACGGAGATGAAAAAAAAAAAAAAAAAAAAAAAACGAAGACGAAGTTTAAAAACTATCTAGATTATCCTGAGTCGTTCCGTAATCTACGTCATCCTCGATACTAACGAAATCAATGTTGGCTTTGCAGGTTAGAGGCCATTTTTTATCGATACTGTTAAGCTATTTTTTCCCATTTCCCGGGCACCAACTTCTTAACGTCCTATGACTGCCAGCAGAAGCTGAGGAATTTGGACTCTCACATTTCTCTACCAACTCCGGTGATTCTGTCGCAAGAATGATAGCTCTTGTTGGTAGAACATTCAAACCGATCACATTTTTTAAAAACTCTGACCAGTTCGCTTGATTTTGCACAAAATGAACGAGAGGATGGCTGAACACTGTTACGTTACTAGCATTTAAAAGTTAGGTTTAAGAGACGGAAGTGCCATAGCCTGATGGCTTTGAGGCTGTGAGTTATTTGAGGTTCTTTGTGTCCAGGGCGCGGGGTGATCGAAGGGGGGAGATCCCTCTCCTTCCAACACCTTAACTTCCCCTGACCCGAATCAGGTACCCATCCACCATGGTTGTCACAAAGAGTTTTCAACCGTAAGAGTCAACTTGATTGTCACAAAGAGTTTTCAACCGTAAGAGTCAACTTGGTTGTCACAAAGAGTTTTCAACCGTAAGAGTCACCACACTCGTGTTTGGAACCCCACACAGCCAGCTCGGCGGGCAAACGCCCTAACCATCTGGCTCTCCGGGTACCTCACGTAAAAAGAGATGGGAAAATCAACTACGCTGGCAAACAGTGGGGTTCAAGAACAGCAGACATCAAAAGGATTAATTGATTTTGATAGTTAAAAAAAAAAAAAAGAGAGAGAGAGAGAGAGAAAAAAAACTTTTGCTCCCCCTAACACATCGGGCAACTTAATCCTTCAGGAAAAAAAAAAAAAAAAAAAAAAAAGGTTGACGACTATTCGATGTCGTCGACGGCGCCCTCATCCATTACTGACGTCAACAGACCACTGACTGACTGAAAGACGTCGTCACCGCCGCATTGTCTAAACAGGATGACATGCTCAACAAGCCGTGATCGAATCGTTAGCAACGTTGCGCTGGTGCGCGATTCGCCTTTCCAGCCAGCAGGCGTGTGTTTGAATGGTACAGTCGGCGTCATTGGTTCAGCCGGATGATTTGTGGACAGATGGCAGGGACTTACTGGCGAGAGGGGTGGCGCGCAATGAGACAGGATATTCCGCAGCGAATATATGGAGTGGAAAAAGGGTCTTGTTGTTGTTGTTGGATATATATCCTGCTGACCCTCCCCCTTGAAGTGCATTTGTTTGATTTTTGCAGACACTGTTCATGTATGTTGGAGGATATGCTCTTGATTTTCCCATCTTTGCAGACAGAAGTGTTTCCACCCAGCGGGTACCCAGGAACCAATAGCAAGCTGCCGAGCTCTTCACAGAGCAAAACAATTTCTGGATGCTGGTCCTGTTTACCTTCCTTTTGGAGGAGCAATCAAAATGACGGAAGCACACACTGTGGAAGAATTTCTTTTATGCCCCGTTCCTTAGAATGCGATTGTGTCTTCTGAAGATGTGTATCGCAACTGGAACGGAGTTTCATCTTTGTCTGAAAACCAAAGGAGCGCGCGCGCACGCGTTTTTGTGTGTGTGTGTGTGTGTGTGTGTGTGTGTGTGTGTGTGTAGAACACATGAGTATAAATGATTCATTCATCAACTCTAGATAGACTCTTCATGACCTGAAATTGAACACATTTGATTAAATTCATTGAAAATTTTAAAGGAAACTCACCATGCCCACCCATCGCCCACCTCCCTCACAAGAAAGTAATGATAATACCAATAAAATGACACGTTGAATCAGATTGAGGTCACGATTTTTCTGTACTTACATTTATCATACAAGAAAAGATGAAATTCTACCCATCACTTTGTTAAGAACATGAGATCGATAACTAAAGCAGAGAGAGAGAGAGAGAGAGAGAGAGAGAGAGAGAGAGAGAGAGAGCCTCTGAACTCTGTTGCAAGGTCACCGATCAACACACAGTGGCATTGTCATCGAGGACTTCTCTGTGACAGGGGCAAGGTAATAGTGGTAGGGGTGGGGATCAGAAAAAGGGCAGATTTTTTTCTAGAAAATTTCCACCTGCACGATTAAACATTTAGATATGGAACTCTGTAAAGGGAACGGTGCAGTCAATATAGATACCTTTACTTCTCAGGTAATAGAAGCATTAACATTCACCAGAAACTTATGGGATTGCTAGGAAGAGGATTGAGGTGGTAAAAACATAGTACTAGTATCATACTGCTCAAGTTTTGTCACGACTTTCGTATTCCAAAACGGATATACCCACTGGCCATAGCAGAGCCATTTAGATTTTTGTCTGCACGTTTTACTATATAGATCATGGACTTTGCAGTTTTTCTTTATTCTATGTTTCTGATATTATGTAATACTTGATGCAAGGCGTTCGCACCGTATATGATCCAAGGAGTTCACATGGTCAGCGTGTCAATACCTCTGACAGGCATTCATCTCTGAGCTCTAAGTTCAAAGAACGTTGGAAGGGGAAAATGTGTTTAGTTTTCAGGCTTGCCATCACACGATGGGCAGTTGTGACTGACAGATGTATTACTGCCTGCATGAAGCTGTTTGTTTGCCTCTGATTCG
>JADBJO010000084.1:1048006-1050506 GCA_016801955.1 Conus betulinus | reverse complement strand
GCTAGGAAACATTAGAACTAAATTCATTTAGCCAACATCGTACAGACAGCCTTCGCGCTATAAACTGACAATACTGATGTCGTCAACCTCATCAGAAGTTGTTCGAAATCTGTCTTTGTGTTTGTATAAGGCATTCAGATTAGAGAAACAGCTACCTCTTGATGGTCTGAATTATTTGTCTTTGGTGTGCTTTGCAGTCGTGAGTATTTATCTCAGTTGATACGCTATGCTCCCTCACCCCTCCATAAGGGGCCGAGGCCTATATGAATAAATCAATCGAATCCGAGTCCGAATCCCTCTCGCTCCCTATCATTCCCTATCTCTTTGTCACTCACATCCCCCGCCATCCAATCTCTATCTGTCTGTCTGTCTGTCTGTTTCTCTCTCCTCCTCCTCCCTGATCCTCCTTCTGTCTTTCCTCCGATGTCCGGTCAAAATCATCATACAGCTTTCACACAGACATTAAAAAGCATAAAAGCGCACGTGTTTTCACACACACACACACGCGCGCGCGCGCGCGCGCGCGCACGCGCTGCGATCGAGTGTGCGCGCGTGTGCATCTACCTCTTTGAGAGAGAGAGAGAGAGAGAGAGAGAGAGAGAGAGAGAGAGAGAGAGAGAGAGAGAGAGAGAGAGATTCCGTAGTGGCCATGCTATTTTTTTTTATGTTTCTTTTCTTTATTTCCTAGTTTTTGCCTTTTGTTTGTAGATAACAGTTTTCAGGGTTAAAAAAAAACTGATGGAGCGTTCGCTTGTCAGCCGACATGGAGAGACCCGGATCTCACTTAGTGTGCTCATCACCCTGTCAGGACTTCGGTGTGCGCACCTGCTGAAATCGTCTTCGTCGGGCAGTGGTGATAATTGCAGCAATTTCTACTGCTTGGAGCAGTGTTGGCATACCCCCACCACCTCCCCTGCAACTACCTCCTTCTCCAGTCGTCCCTCCCATTCCTTCAGCTCCGTCCAGGTTAGTAGTGTTTGGGTGTTCAGTCTCCATACCTCGTCTCCCTGCTCACTTCTTCATTTGCATATTTTCTTATAGACGCTTTTATTCCGTTTTGTTTTATTTTCTGTTGTTGTTGTTGTTTGTGTTGTTGTTTTCTTCTTCTTCTTCTTCTTCTTCTTCTTCTCCTTCTTCTTCTTTCTTCTTCTCCCAGGTCATCATAATGATGATGGACAAGCCCCCGTGGCGAAGTGGTTAGCGTTGCGGACTCCTGGCTGGGAGGTCGTAGGTTTGATTCCCACCAGAATCATGTGGGAATTTTCTGCCCCGACCGGCTTCTACCCAGAGTTGAGTTTGCTACGGGCTCAGTTGGGAAGACTGGGACCACAAAGTCGAGTTTTTATCCAATTAATGCATGCGTCTCTGAGAGTGTTGCTCAAATTTCCAGACCAGTACTACAGGTGTCTGTATTTCTCGGGCCTGGTTGACGCCGGGATATATCATGAAAGAAAGCGTAGAGTACAGCCCTGTCATGAAGTCTCAGACCGGAATGGAAATCCGTAGCATCATCTTAATCATCCTCATTCTCATCGATCAGCATTAAAAAAGTCTCAGATTTTGTGGCCCACCATGCCCTGCTCTCATGGTGCCCTCAGTTGTGATGTCCCCTCCTGGGGACTTCGTCTGGTTCCGTCGGGGTCACGGGTATCGGCGATTCCATGGGGGCTGTTGTTGGACGGACGTGGTGGCGCCCTCCGGAGGGAGAGCCCACTCACGCCGGCTCCGCGACTAAGCAATTATTGTCGTCAGTAGGGGGCTTAGTAGGTGGTGGTGTCCTGCGTATGTTGGATCAGAACAGGCGCCACTGAACACCACCGAAATGACTCGGCGGCAGTGCAGTGTCTCTTCCGGTGGGTTGCCACTTGACAACTTGACATTGACTGCTACCAACTGATTGCCGGTGCCGGACTGCCGGGACTGCGACGACGGTGTCGGAGTGACGGGCTGTGACTGTGGACGGGGTGCGGAATGACCGGACTGTGGCTGTGGACGGGGTGTCGGAATGAGCGGCGTGGGCGCACTGCCACTGATGTGGCACAGATGGGACAGAAAAAAAAAGAATGATGAAGATGACGGTGATGATGACGATGATGATTATCATCATCATTATTGTGACCGGTCTCCGACGTTCCCTGTCGTTATTAAAATTTGATTATCGTATGCAGGGATGCAGGGGGTATAGACAGAAGCATTCACGTTTCGGAACCAAAATGGGCTCGCGCATAGCTACACACACTCTCTGTCACTCACATCGGGCCCGCACAAAGGTGACGGGAAACCAATAACATTTCACAGAAAATAATCAAATTTTATTTAACTTGACTCCGAGCCCCCATACCTGTATCATACAAAAATGTAAACATCATACAGATAGTCTCATAACCACACCCCTTTCCTTCAATTACTCTTCATTAACCAGAAAAGACAATCACTGGCACACACATCACAACGATTTGCACCAATAACTCCCCGAGTTATTTTTGTTCCACCAGTGAAT
>JADBJO010000084.1:1043006-1045506 GCA_016801955.1 Conus betulinus | reverse complement strand
AGTGTTTGGTCGAGGAATGTTGTGAATATTGAGCGGATTGTTCTTCCAATTATAACACGTACAGCGACAGAGCATGCATGCTGATAGACCGATTCTTCTCATGGAAACTCCAGAACAGTGATTCACGTTTGCACCCATGACCAAAGTCGGAAAACCCCTACTTTAAAAGACAAGGCTTTAAGAAAGAAAGAAAAGGAAATACGTCCTGCTGGAAGTGTCCATTCCAGCACTGTCAGGCTAGATGCCGCTGGGGAGGAGAGAGTTAATCTTTCGAGAAAAGTTTCTGGAAGTGGACACCAGGCCCTTTTACTAACCTTTTATCTAAATCAGTATCAAATAATCTTCAGTCTTGAAAGCGGACGAACAGAGAGAGAGAGAGAGAGAGAGAGAGAGAGAGAGAGAGAGAGAGAGAGAGAGAGAGAGAGAGAGAGACTTACACAAATGAAAAGCACTTTGTTGTTTTCGTTTTTTTTCTATCCTGTGAACAAATGCCCCCGCCTCCCACCCCCCTCCCCCACAGGCAATGTAGGCGGCAGAAGTAAAGGACACTGACCCAACAATAGGTTCATTCCACCAATTAGCAGGAAGTTTAGAGAATTCGACGAAATCACGTTGCACCATATGTTCATTAATATTTGCAAATAAAAGAGACTAAGATGCCGGGGGGGGGGGAGGAGGGGGGGGGGGGGGGGGGGGGGGGGGAGAGAAACAGACGAAGCTTATACAATCTCGCTTCTAATTCAGCTTTTTTCTGTTTAAAATCCACTTCACCTTCAACATGAACAAGATCAACGTTGTCTTTAAAGGCCTGAAGTTGAAAGAGAAAATCTCTTTTGAATATGTTATTATTGTCCCCTTGCACCCAGTCATGTGAAAGATGGAAAGACTTGTCGGCAATTCTTCTTCCTCTCCAGAAGCAGTTCCGACAAACTTTGCTCCCGAAGTGAAGCCTTCAAATTCAGTTTCTTTCATCAACCAACCATTTGGAACTCTCTACCAGCCACTGAGGCTGATGCCTCTGGGCTGGCATCGTTCAAGCAGCAGCTGCAGAAACTTTCCTCGTGGGTGTTTCGATGCTCTTTTCTCCAGGTAAGCAACGTCAATGATGGCTGAAACTGAGGTTGAGGTTGTCCTGGTCAAGACGTTCAGATTAGACAATACAGATGGCTCTATCACCTCTCCAGAATGCAGACTACTCTATTATCTCTCCAGAATGCAGAATACTCTAGCACCTCCCCAGAATGCAAAATGCTCTAGCACCTCTCCAGAATGCAGAATACTTTATCACCTGTCCAGAATTCACAATACGCTATCACCTCTCCAGTATGCAGAATACTTTATCACCTCTCCACAATGCAGAATACACTATCACCTCTCCAGAATGCAGAATATTCTATCACCTCTCCAGAATGAAGAAATACGCTATCACCTTTCCAGAATAAAGAGCACTCTATCACCTCTTCAGAATGCAGAAAACTCTATCACCTCTCCAGAATGCAGAATACTTTATCACCCCTCCAGAATGCAGAATACACTATCACCTCTCCAGAATAAAGAATACTCTATTACCCTTCCAGAATGCAGAATACTCCAGCACCTCTCCAGAATGCAGAATTCTTTATCACCTCTCCAGAATGCAGGACACTGTATCACCCCGATAGAATTCAGAATGCTCTATCCCCTCTCCAGAATGCAGAATACACTATCACCTCTCCAGAATGCAGACTACTCTATCACCTCTCTAGAATGCAGAATACTTTATCACTTCTCCAGAATGTAGAACACTGTATCACCTCGATAGAATTCAGAATGCTCTATGCAAAATGTCTACCACCTGTACAGACTAGAGACTATTTTACCATCTCTACAGAATGATAAATAATCTGATATATCTACCGAGAGTAGAATACTGTATTGTCTCTACTGAATGAGGATTCTCTATGAGCTCATTGCTGAGGAACATTTCGCTATGTAAGTTAATCATCATCTGATAATTATGGTGATACTGATGATGACGATGATGATGATGAGATGAGACACCTACGCTTTGTGTGGATGACCGAGAAAAACACAATTGTGTGTAACCCACCCGCCACCCCTCGTCTGGCCAACCTTTCTCCCTCCCCCCTCCCTGCCACTCTGCCTCCGCCTTTTCCCATCTCCAATGTCACCTCCACTCCCAGCCCAATTAGTTCCGGAGAGGTCTACTGAACGGTGTAATTGTGCACATATTTATTCTAAAAAGGCATCATTATTTTCTCCTTTGATGTCGAAAACTGAAGAAGAAAGCGGCACGCGTTCGCATATGCTTCAATACAGTATCATCGCTTTCTTATTTTGACGTGTAGACGTAAAGACTGGCATACTAGTAATGTTTCGATTGAGTTTCGATAAAACGTACTCATCACTATCATTTTCAAACCACACAGGCCATTATGCTACTGTGTCTGTTACGGTTGGTTTGCATGCTGACAATGTTTCGAAAGGTCTGTGAGACGAA
>JADBJO010000084.1:1030506-1035506 GCA_016801955.1 Conus betulinus | reverse complement strand
CCTTAACTGGTGGATGGGGGAAGGGTACATAATCAACAGCAGTGAATTCCTAAGAATGATAATGTTCGAAAAAGCGCTGGACTTGCCAGGCAAAGAACTTGTCTACTGAGAAATAAGACAATTGTAGTACAGTTAAACTAGTATGATACTGAAACGTCAAGTTAAAAGTTACTAGCTGAGTTAGTAGCCCCCCCCCCCCCCTCTCTCTCTCTCTCTCTCTCTGTCTCTCTCTCTGTCTCTTTAATTTCAGCTTAAAACAATGCTTTTCATGTATGTATTGTTCATGCTCCTGTTTTTGTTTGTTTGCCTTTCGGTAGATGAACGTCTGCATATGTGTGATTGTTTAACATATCTATGTTTGTTTTGTTGTTGTTGTTGTTGTCCTTAGTCAAAATTACTTATTTACTTTTTCATCTAGGGTTACCTAGCTGCGGTTGTCACTCACTCTCTCTCTCTCTCTCTCTCTCTCTCACACACACACACACACACACACACACACACACGCGCGCGCGCGCGCGCGCGCGCGCGGAAGGATGCCGCAAATATATCTTACAACTGAAATAATTACATATAATTCACTGAGACATGCAAGCAGTTACTCTTTCGTGCCACTCTCTCACATTGTGCCTATGCGTCGGGACACTTTAAATGAAAAAAAAAGACCCTATTTGCTATTATTACTAGGAAATTTTTAAAGCTGTGAACGAATTAATCCTAATTAAGACCATGTTTGTCCTCAGAGTTTACTTTTCTTTTCTTTCCCTTTTTTTTTTTTTTTTTTTTTTTTTTTACTTGGGATGAAGAAGTCTCAGCAGCTGATTCTGATGAATACAGCGCACCTTTTTCCCTCAGAATGTGGGAGCCTAATCATCGATTCTGCTCGACACTTTGTTTTTCTGTAGAAATGATGATACATTCTGATTCAGGCGATGTTTTCATGAGAATCTACTTATCAATACCGATTAAGACACTGTCTATCTTCAGTCTAATTATTGATTATCTAGATCATGTTTTATTCAGAGTCTAAGGCTCATGGACTGGGAGATGGACAGCCGACAGACTGGCACTGTACATGATGGACAGCCGACAGACTGGCACTGTACATGATGGACAGCCGACAGACTGGCACTGTACATGATGGACAGCCGACAGACTGGCACTGTGCACTTGGTGCAGGAAAAGATATATATGAGGGGTGGGTGGTTTGAAAACTGGAAGATGTCCGCACAGGCAGCTCCATCGATGTTGTCACTTCTGTCGGAATTGTGTAACAGACAAGGTGGGGTTGGCGGGAACAGACCGGATGGGGAAAGAACACATTCACTTGCCTTATGCTTCCTGTGTTCCTCGGCCCTTCTCCTGTCCCTGTTGACCTGGGATGCACATTTTGTCCTGAACACAGCACTGCGAACTTTGGCTTGCACGACGGGGGAATGGTCGGCAATCGTTTTCAGTCTAAGAATGACAACAGTCTGGTTTTCTCTGCTTTCAATTTTAAAGGACGGTAACGTCATAATAAGCAGAGCGGCGTTCAGAATGTTTTCTAAACTCAATGGAAATCCTTCAACAGGCATTATGGACAACAATTTACCGAGAACTGTGGGAAGTTCGACTTGCTGGTAGCCAGACGAGGGAAGTTACTCCTAGATAGAGAGAGAGATAGATAGATAGAGAGAGAGAGAGAGAGAGAGAGAGAGAGAGAGAGAGAGAGAGAGAGAGAGACAGACAGACAGACAGACAGACAGACAGACAGACAGACAGGCAGACAGACGGATCGATAGGCAGATAGACAGATAGACAGGCGGACAGACAGACAGAGAGACAGACAGGCAAGCAGACAGACAGACAGGCAGACAGGCAGAGAGAGAGAGAGAGAGAGAGAGAGAGAGAGAGAGAGAGAGAGAGAGAGAATACACAGTACAGACTCTCCCCCTCCCCGCGTCTCCCCCCACCCCTCCCACCCCCCACCAAAAAAAAAAAAAAAAAAAAAAAAAAAAAAAAAAAAAAAGGTTACCACTGACAGATGGGGAGAATAGTTGCACCCTAGTCATCCGTTCCTCAGAATAGTGCGGTCAGCTCAAGAAATGTCACATCGGGAGACGTCTTAGAATTGTACGGACAGCTGGGGATGTGTTCACTGTCAGGTGCCTATACAAGCATTGCATGGAGAAATCAGAGAATTGAACGGACAGCTGGGATGCGTTCACTATCAGGCGCCTATGCAGGCATTTGCGTGGAAACATAGGGAATTGTGCCGATATCTCGGGACACCTCCTCTGTGGCCGGTGATCTTGGAACATTTCAGCCTCATGCCGGCAAGTCTCGCAGTAACTTTGCCATTGTTGTCAGTATGCGCCTTTCGACTCCAACATTCCTGGTAATTTAATCACTGTCAACAACAGCTCGCTCTGGAAAGATTTTGGAAGAGATCGACGAAATATATTTTTGCAAATACATTGATTATCACTTTATTCCAAGTGTTGTGAATCAAAGATAAGACAAAGTGTGTAAAAGTAAACGTATGAACTTATTATTTGGGATAATGATTCATGATATAGAGAAGAAACAATAAACAAAGAAAGAAAGAAAGCAGTCACCAAGATTTGAAAAGAAAAACAAACTTGGAAACAATTTTTCGGACAAATAAACTGATAAACCAGAATGCCATTCTGGAGAGCGGAAACCTCTGCCACAGTCCAGTGTATTCTGGGTCTGCCCTTTCACCCAGATTTGCAGGATGGCGCTGCAGCAGATGATTGATGGGTTGACTGATGGGCGTTAGAATTTGATTATCACTTTATGAACGGAGAGCGCTTAAGCTACCCATAGACAGATGAAGCAGTTCAGCGGATCACTCATATGGCGAGCGTTTCTCTCATCGTCTGTTTCCCTGGACAAGTTGACGTGACAAAACTGCTCGTATTGACATCAACATTCTTCACTCACGCGCCGAAGAGCGCTGACAGTGGTGGAACCTACGACTTGCCGTATTTCCATGTGTCAGTGTAGATAGAGGGAATAGATTAGGAAATAACCATAGCGCTTAACTGACCAGGTGGAACTCCGATGAAATCACTCATCTTCGTCTTAGTGTGAAAGACGTGAAATAAGATTCCAGGGTGGCGGTAGTGGTGTGGTGGGGGGGGGGGGTGGGGTGGAGGAGGAGGAAGAGGTGAGGGGGGGATGTAAAGGTGTAGGGATGATGGTGTGGTCAAAGGGGGGGGGGGGGGGGGGGGGGGGGGGGGGGGGGGGGGGGGGGGGGGGGGGCAATTTTTAGTGCTGAAGAACAGTGCCTTCTTTGACTACCATTACCATTGGAAAAAGTCACTGGCTGGAAGTTGGGCTTTGTGGTTAGTGTAAGAGAAAGCAGCAGAAAAGTCCGGCTATAGGATTCTGTCGGCAAAAGAGGGTGCGGGTTGACACAAAAAACCAACCCCACCCAGCACACTGATCGTTACTGCCAGAATGCATTCCGCAGTGCCAGTCTGCATTCCGTCAGTGCCAGTCTGCATTCCGTCAGTGCCAGTCTGCATTCCGTCACTGCCAGTCTGCATTCCGTCACTGCCAGTCTGCATTCCGTCACTGCCAGTCTGCATTCCGTCACTGCCAGTCTGCATTCCGTCACTGCCAGTCTGCATTCCGCCTGTGTTTGTGGTAGAAGACACACACACACCCATCCACCCACCTTCTCACACGCACAATTGTGCACGTTATGGTACTTACACACACACACACACACACACACACACACACACACACACACACACACACACACACACACACACACACACACACACACACACACACACGTATACGTATACATACACACACGCGCGTGCGCACCCACACCATAAAACCACTGCTGCAAACACGCCCATATGTATACACGTGTGTCCATTCACGCATACACGTACACGTGTACTCTGTCTCTTTCTCTGTGCCAGTTTGTCTGTCTGTCTGTCTGTCTGTCTGTCTGTCTGTCTCTGTCTCTCTCTCTCTCTCCTCTCTCTCTCTCTCTCTCTCTCTCTCTCTCTCTCCCGGCTGTTTGAAATTTTTTAACCAAGGTCTTGTAAAAGAGTGGGTGTCGCTTGCGCATCACACATACTCACACGTGAAAGGTACATTAGTCTATTAGCATGTGTATATAACCTCATAATCTGCTATTGAGAGAAATAGTAATGCGAAACAGGACAAACAATAAGGAGGAAAGAAGACATTGCCACTTAGACCCAGAAAAGATGTCTCTTTCTTGTCCATTTTGAAGGTCTGATTTCAACGCTCGGGATGATTTTAGATCGGTTCTATTCTGAAGACATTGATGGCTGCAACAAAGACCTGGATGAATCAGCACAGGCAGCACTGAACATTACAACAATACCTCGACTGCAGCGCGGTATCTCCTCCGGCGGGGTGCCTCTTGCCGATCTGATATTGAATGCTGTTTGTGGACTGCCAGTGCTATGTCAAAATGCAACAAGAGAAAGCAGGATGTGGCAGTGCACGATGAAGCCTACATCGGTGCTGGGTGTGATGCCACTGTGAGGCAGCCAACGATGAGAATTGAAGGGAAGGGTGTCAGAGAAAAGGGTGGTGGTGGAACATGGTTACAAATAAAACTGATGTGAGGTCTAAGACAGAGCCTTGTGTCACTCTACACTTTGTTTGACGGAAGCTGACAGGGTTGTTATCTCAGCCAAGAAAAAAATACCATTTCACCTGCGTCTGTTTGTTCGTTCGTTTTTTTGCCTGGTTGTCAGCAGAAATAGGCAATTTTTTTTTAAAAACCAGATTAAAGAGAACTCGGTGAAAAGATGGAAGATGACCATATGAACAAGTCAGTTGAATTGAAAGTATGGAGCTACAGTACAGATTCCTGACAGCGATTTCACGCAAAAACTCTGACAGCGATTTCACGCAAAAACTATCGAACTAATTCTGTTGAAATTTAGTGGAAACATAGAGCGTGGTCCCAAATAGACCCATTGAAATTTAGTCAGGAT
>JADBJO010000084.1:1015506-1023006 GCA_016801955.1 Conus betulinus | reverse complement strand
TCTATGGAAGGGACAGAAATAAGCATACGAACAGATACAATTTCCCCCCCCCCCCCCCCCCCCCCTTAAAATCGAATGACAGAAATGACGTTCTGAACTCAGGACCGAATATTACGTTCTGAACTCAGGACTGAATATTACGTTTTGGTGCCCGCCCCAGCAGCAGGCTTTGTACTATGTTTAAAAACCTTGCATTCGAGAAAAATTTCGCTCAAATATTTCAAACCAAAATTTAAAAATATCGTTCCGCTTTCAGAACGGATTTCAATCTAACGTATATTCAAATTGTACAATGCTATTACACCGCATTTACTCGATGATAATATCTGGTTGAGGTGGACTCAGTGGTGGAATATTCTTTTCTACTTCCGTGGAAGTGTTTCTCTTCAGCTGAAGACCTTGTGCTAGTATTGGCCACACCAGCTCTTCACAGAGCCAAACCACAGCCGTGTGCTGATGTCTAGATATATTCCCGTTTGCAGGAACGATGTAACAACGGACAACATGCAACAATACAATATGCCACAGTTCAACAGCACGGTAAATAAAACTTTCGTGGCAAAAAGTGTAAATGACACTTCTGTGAAGAAAATGTGAACGAAAGTTATATTTTGAACATGTGAATGAAATAACTTTGACCACAATGTGAATCAATCTTCCATGAAGTAATATAACTTAATCTACAGAGACAAAAATCTGAAAACAAATCTTCGATGACGAAAATGTAAATGAAATGTCTATGGCGATAATGTAACTGACAGTTTCCTGATGAAACGTGAATTCAATCTGTATTGTGAAGATATAACGGACGGTTGTTTCGCTTTAAGGTAAATGCAGCTTCTATGAGGAAAATGTAAATGCAACTTCTATGAAGAAAATGTCAATCAACTATCTATCATAGAAAGCTAGATGACATTTCTTTGATTTAAACTCCGTGAGGAGAATAGAAATATAACAGATTTAAAATTAAATACATCCCCTGTGAAAATATTCATAGAAACACTTTATGCGCAGCTCCGTGTGTGTGTGTGTGTGTGTGTGTGTGTGTGTGTGTGTGTGGTGTGTGAGTGAGAGAGAGAGAGAGAGAGAGAGAGAGAGAGAGAGAGAGAGAGAGAGGGGTTAAATGATTACATCAAACGTGAAAGAGAAACAAACCGACAAAGTCCAGGATATTTGTACGAACATTATTTTATTTGATATAAATGAAATAATGAAAGGATTCGACAACAGCAACAACAGCTACAACAAAATCAAAGAGAAGAAGAAGAAGAAGAAGAAGAGAAGAAGAAGAACAACAACAACAACAACAACAACAACAACAACATCAACAGCAACTACTACTACTACTACTACTACTACTACTGTTGCTGCTGCTGCTGCTGCTGCTACTACTACTGCTGCTGCTGCTACTACTACTACTACTACCGCTATTTCTGCTACTACTACTATTATCACCACTACCACTAACATTCAAAGATGTAGACATATGTCTGCAGGAACCTTGTCCTTAAGGGCCTCAGGCGATAGGACGTAAATCTCACCCTTAACAGTAACAGTAACATTTGTACTACTGCTACTACTGCTGCTTCTTCTACTACTACTAGACCCGCTACTATTACTATTGCTGCTACTTCTGCTGCTACTACCACCACTACTACTACTACTGCTACTTCGACAGGTCTGTTTCGAGCGCTGGCTCTCCTCAGGATGGTTTTGGGTACTGCCTGCCGTGTTATATGGCCCAATGTCACTGTTTACACGTGCGGATTGGCTGCACGTGTTGTTCGGTTTTCAGGTTGTTTACAGTTCAGGTTGCGTTTGCTGACAACGATTTCCATTTGTGCCTGCAGTTGTTTACTATTTCTACTTTAGTATTTAGAGTTGCTAAGTGTGGTTTGCATAGTATTAACCATTTTTTTCTGTTGAAACATAGGTTGCATCTTTTAGAAATGTTGTTGTATGGTGATGCCCTTTTTATGATTTTCCAGGATATGTTATAGTTTATTTTTTTTTTTTCTTTAAGTCTCCAAATATATTTGCTCAGTTCTGTTTGGTTTTTGTATTTTTCTTTGTTGAATGACTGTGTTTATGGTTTGCGTACCTGGTTTTGAAGTGATTTTCAGTGATCCCTATGTATGTTTCTTTTTCATTTTCTGATGTCACAGTGGCTTGGTATACAATGTTGTTATAGAGGCATTTGTTGCTTAAGGGACACTGTTCTTTTTTAGTACAAATGCAGGATTTCCTTTCTTCACCCTTCTTTGCTGTGTTGCTTTTCATTTTGTTGGATGAATCAATTATATTTTTAAGGTTAGGCATGCATGAATATGATAGTTTGATGGTGTTCTTGTTGAATATTTTGGACAATTTGTGTTCTTTTGAACGTCTGTTCACTTTGAGTGATATTAGACGTGAATGAAAGAAGAGAGTGCCTGCCTGACTGACTGAATGATTAAATGAGTAAGCCTATGTGTTGTGTAAGCATGAATGTAGGCCTTTGTATGTGAGTGTGTGTATGTGTATGTATCTGTATATGTGTCTAAACTGAACATTAAACAGATCAATAATCTTAAATACAACAGTTAGTGGGAAAAAAATTAACATATAGCAAGAAAACAAAAAATCCATTCACTATCTTAAACAAAATGAGTTAGCTCAAAACTATCTAAATAAAAACCCCAATCGGACTATGTATTAAGTATTCAGCAATTTCGATCAGCAGAGAATGATTCGAAAGTAGATCTTGCAAGTTTTTTTCAGAAAAAGTATTGGATCGCAAAGATGATGTTGGTAAGAAAGTAGTCAACTTGTGACAATTGAACAGAATGTGGTTCAGTGTTATCTCTTTACCACAAATACAGTTAGTATTCTTACTAAACTTTGTTTTTTTTAAAGCATTTAGCTTTAATCGAATTATAAGGGAAGATATTTGTCTGGAATAATAACTGGAAGATCAGTCATTTTCTTAATACAAGGTCTAATGGAAAAGCTTCCCATTGGTTGGATGAAATCTCGGTAGGCGTATCACCATTTGTTTGAGCTCTCTTCCGTGCAGTCGATTCAAGGGTACGATAGCATTCCACTACTGACGGTTTTATTTTCGGCTCAGAAAATGACCCTGCTTTTTTAGCACCTTTTTTTTCGCAGCCCTATCAGCCAGTTCATTTCCAAGTATACCAGTTTGCGAAGGAATCCAGCAAAACTCTATAAAAATGTCTTTAGATGCCAGACAGTATAAAAGATATTTAATTTCAAACACAAGGGCGGGTCGTGTCGATATATTGGAGGAGTCAAGGGCAAGTAGCTGATTTTGAATCTACAAAGAAAACTATCTGAGCGATGTTAATGGGAAGATCTGTTAGAAATTCCATTGCCATCATCATAGCTACTAATTCGGCTGTGAATATAGATAAATTTGCTACCCAGAAAGAACGATCTTTGAGTTTTAAGGGAAGGAATAACAAATGCTGCACCAACATTTCCATCATCTAAAATTGAACCATCAGTAAACACCTGAAAATGATTTTGATATCTTTCGTATACATGTGATTTTGCTAAATTTGTGATAATATTAATATTTGCTCTTTTTTTGATATTGCTAAATTTGTGATGATATTAATATTTACTCTTTGTGTGTGTGTGTGTGTGTGTGTGTGTGTGTGTGTGTGTGTGTGTGTGTGTGACTTTTTCTTCTCAGTCACGTAGGATTCCACTTCCGACAGTCACACATGACACCAACACACCAGCATCTTTTCGCTTCCTATCGTACGACGTCGGGGAGGGAAGGGGGGAGGGAGGTGTGTTGTCCAAATTGTTGATAATTTTGACCTGAGTTATATTCTAGCTTTTATTTTGTGTGTTTGTTTGAAACATATGTAAATTTTCTATAAGCTTCGGACTATTTTGAAGAATTCATTATAATCACTGCAAATGCAACCAGATTACCAGATCAGGAGAGACGGTCAGGAGGAGTTATAGTTCTTAAACGGAAGACTCTTTCAGACTGCACTGAACGAGTGCATACCACAACAGAAAATGTCATTGCAGTTAAGATAAAGAAAGAATGGTTCAAAATCACTGAAGATGCCATACTTGTCATAATTCTTGCAAGTTATATTCAACCCTATGATTCCAGGTTTTGGAATTCTATAGTTAATTGTTTGGGATTAGAATTGCTTGAGAAATGTGTTGCTGATTTTACACTGCACGATAACTGATTTCATCTGTTAATTTGTGGTGTTTTCAGCAGCAGAGCTGGTTCCCAAAACAGCAAAAACATGTGTTTCACTTTTGATGATGAAACAGAAGACGGCGATGAACTCTTCACGTGCATCACGAGACAACGTCATCAATGTTTTCGGGGAGCACTTACTGTCCAAGTGCACAATGTTTGAAAGCACCATTTTGAATGGGCTCGTTGACTTCAGTTTTGATGACAGCTGCACGTTTATTTCCAAATCAGGTCAGAGTACTATTGATTTCTTCATCATGTCGCATGATGTGTTTTTCAGTGTTGACGTGTTCTCTCTGGTTGTTGAAAGTCAGATGGTTTCAGATCATTTACCTGTTGTTTTCACCATAACGCTCCAAATGCAGAGTGCTGCTGTTGTGAACATAGTGACCAAACACACAGAAAACGCTTTGTTGAAAGATTTATATAGTTCAACGACAAGGAAGACGGTTTTGTTTCTGACATGAACAGTCTAGCTATTCCGTCAAATAGAGCTGAGGTGGGTAACTATGTAAGACATGACGCAGACAAAGCTGTCGGTCAGTTTCCAGATTGTTTGAAAGAAGCTGGACATTGTTATTTTTTTGTCAGATTTCCTTGAAATCACATTCAATTTGTGGAGCTTTTTTTCCCGTCCCGTTTTCTACAACACTTTTTGTAACAATAATTACCACCGGTGTGGAAATTATGCTTTAACCTGCGTCCGCTGGTTTGCTTGTTTTTCGTCAGGAAGATCAGACAAAAACTATCAAATTGATTTCAACCAAACTTGGTGGAATAAAGAATGTTTGTCGTCAGGAAGATCACACAAAAACTACAAAATTGACTTCAATAAAACTTGGTGGAATTTGTGTGTTTTGTCCCCCCCCCCCCCCCCCCCCCCCCCCCCCCCCCCCCCCCCAATTGATTTCAACCAAACTTGGTGGAATAAAGAATGTTTGTTTGTCGTCAGGAAGATCACACAAAAACTACCAAATTGATTTCAACCGAACTTGGTGGAATAAAGAGTGTTTTGTTTGTTGTCAGGACGATCACACAAAAACTACCGAATTGATTTCAACCAAACTTGGTGGAATAAAGAATTTGTTTGCCGTCAAGGAAGATCACACAAAAACTACAAAAAAAACTACCAAATTGATTTCAATGAACCTTGGTGGAATTTGTGTGTTTTGTCGTCAGGAAGATCACACAAAAACTACCAAATTGATTTCAACCAAACTTGGTGGAATAAAAAATGTTTGTTTGTCGTCAGGAAGATCACACACAAAAACTACCAAATTGATTTCAATGAAACTTGGTGGAATAAAGTATGCGGCCCAAGAACGGACGATTGAATGTAAATCATATCAAATTAAATAGATAGATAGATAGATAGATAGATAGATAGATAGATAGATAGATAGATAGATAGATAGAGGAATAAAAATCTGTCAGGATTAAAAACAAACATTTCATTTCTTTTTAACCATGGCGTTTAGAATAAAAACAGCACTGCACAGCCTGTTGTACTAACTTGTGCTGAAATATATTCTAATTGTTCTTTCTCATTTACTCAACAGTGCTGAAATATATTCTAATTGTTCTATCTCATTTACTCAACAGTGTTGAAATATATTCTAATTGTTCTATCTCATTTACTCAACGGTGTTGAAATATATTCTAATTGTTCTATCTCATTTACTCAACGGTGTTGAAATATATTCTAATTGTTCTATCTCATTTACTCAACGGTGTTGAAATATATTCTAATTGTTCTATCTCATTTACTCGACGGTGTTGAAATATATTCTAATTGTTCTATCTCATTTACTCAACGGTGTTGAAATATATTCTAATGTTCTATCTCATTTACTCAACGGTGTTGAAATATATTCTAATTGTTCTATCTCATTTACTCAACAGTGTTGAAATATATTCTAATTGTTCTATCTCATTTACTCAACAGTGTTGAAATATATTCTAATTGTTCTTCTCATTTACTCAACACTTTATTTAGGCAAAACAGTTAAAAACAGATTGCTTCGAATCTCAAAACTGACCAACATAATTCCATAAATACAAAATCCAAAGGCTTGACATCCTGGCATAAATTTGAACTATTCGGTACCTAAAGCAGCTGTCAGGTAGATCTGTCAATAATCGGAAGTGACACAGTTAATACAAAAATTAAAACTTTTCCACTCCGGTTACTGAATCCTATGGAGAGAGTCCTCATTTCTCTACAAATGACTGGGCTGGTGCTGAGAACCTGGGGTGGCTTGAGCAGAGTCTGCTGCAGAGTCCTCATGTCTCTACAAATGACTGGGCTGGTGTTGAGGACCCTGGGGTGGCTTGAGCAGAGTCTGCTGCAGAGTCCTCATGTCTCTACAAATGACTGGGCTGGTGTTGAGGACCTGAGGTGGCTTGAGCAGAGTCTGCTGCAGAGTCCTCATGTCTCTACAAATGACTGGTCTGGTGTTGAGGACCTGGGGTGGCTTGAGCAGAGTCTGCTGCAGAGTCCTCATGTCTCTACAAATGACTGGGCTGGTGTTGAGGACCTGGGGTGGCTTGAGCAGAGTCTGCTGCAGAGTCCTCATTTCTCTACAAATGACTGGACTGGTGTTGAGGACCTAAGGTGGCTTGAGCAGAGTCTGCCCAGCAGAGTCGGCTGACCCGTGTGTCTGGCATTTCTCGGCTGCTTCCGTTCCTGCCTCTGCTTCTACGTCCACCATGCCAGCGACGATCTGGAAACATCGTCAACGTTTTCTTCATCGTCATCCTCAGCACCACCATCATAGCCATCATCACTCACCCCCCCCCCCCCCCCCCCCAAACTAATGTAAAATCCTCACCATTGTCATCACAATGTTCATTATCCTCATTCCCTACCCCACAATCACAATCCAGACAGTCACGATCTTTACGCTCTGTTTGTTGTTGCTGAGCAACCAGTGGTTAGTTCTGCTTTATGAATGTTTTCACATTTCTGTTGTATGTATCTTTTATTCCCTAAGTTGCGCCGCAACCTGTTTCACTTTTTTCCCCCATGTAATATTTTGTGATGTGTTGTGCCGTGTTATGCTGTGCTGTGTTTTTTTTATGTTGTGTTATGCTGTGCTGTGTTTTGTTATGTTGTGTTATGCTGTGCTGTGTTTTGTTATGTTGTGTTATGCTGTGCTGTGTTTTGTTATGTTGTGTAATGCTGTGGTGTGCTGTGTGTTACGTTGTGTGTGCTGTGCTGTGTTGTGTGGCGTTGTGAGGACGTGGAGCGGCTGCCATTAGTGGTACCA
>JADBJO010000084.1:998006-1003006 GCA_016801955.1 Conus betulinus | reverse complement strand
TACACGTACAGTAGCAGTCTATTGTTATGACACTGTATGGCGATTATCTGATGAAATCGCTGATATTACGCCTTTAAACTCACAGAAAAGTAGTCGAGAATGATGTTGTTCAGTAATGTAGACACCGCATAGAAAGAACCGGTATTCATTCCTGCAACATCGTAATTGTCATGAAAGGATACCATTAAGGCAAAACTGCTCTCCATAGAATACTACGAGGACAAAATCAATGACTCATCACAGCATACAACGAGGACGACGTGACTGACGAAAGACGCCATGAAGATGAAAAGACTAATCACATGAACTGAGTGAAGCTTATGCCAATGAGACACAACAAGGGCAAAGTGAATCACCACACGACATCACGAGAACAAAATGACTCACTGGAAGCCACCGCAAGGATGAGATGCCTCGTCACAGGGTACAACGGGGACAAAATGACTCATCACAGAATACTACGAGGGCAAATGAGTCAAATGAGTATGAAAAACTCCCGACAGAATGTTATAGGATGAAATGATTCATACCACGATGCTTTGAAGACAAAATGGCTCACCACAGAATACCACGTGGAGAAATGAGTTCAGGAGTAGACAACAAACAAAAAGGGTAACTCTCGCTTCCTCAAGAAAACAAATAGACACCCATAACTCCAAAGGAATGCTGCTTACGACACCGAATCGCCTAGCAGATATGACAGCACAGAGCACACAGAACAAAAACATCCTAGGACAGGGGACGATTCCTTGTGTGTTCTGTGTGCTCTGTGCTGTCATATCTGCTAGGTGATTCGGTGCCGTAAGCAGCATTCCTTTGGAGTTATGGGCGTGTATTTGTTTTCTTGCGGGAGCAAGAGGTATCCTACTTGTTTATTGTTTATTGATCCCTGCCTCATTTCATATTTACTTTGTTCAAGGAGTAGGATATGCTTCCGACAGAATGTGGCAAAATGAAATGATTAGTACTAGGATGTCATAGAAACAAAAGGACTCACCACAGAATACCATGAGCAGGCACTGACTCAGAACAGGATATTACGAGGAAAAAAAAATGTTCATTACACGCTTTCATGAAGAGAAAATCATTCATTACAGGACATATACCACGCGTGTGCAATGACCCGCTACAAAACACGACAAGCACGAAATGACCCACCACAGGACACAGAGACAATATCACTCCGCACAGAACCAGAGGAGGAAAGAACTCAATACGGGATACCAGGAGATCAAATGGCGACCTGCAGAATATCACAAAGGCAAAAGGAATCACTGTAGGATATCACAATGATGAAACGATTTATCACAGGATGCGATGCAGGCAAAATGATTCACCCTAAGGTATCTCAAGGACGAATGATTCTACACAGGACGCCATTAAGATAAAATGACTTTGCTCACTATCCAGAACAGTTGTGAGGACTCGCTACAATATAACACAATCACAAAATATACACAAGAAGAACTGTATATAACCCAACACAGAGAACTGATGAGAACGACACAATTTATATATATATACAGCATAAGGCTGGAATAAATACCGTAGACAACCCATCACAGGGCTCCACGACAAGAACATAACTGGCTGCAGGACATGATGATGACGCCGCGACATGCCAGAAGAGACAAGGGGGATAAGCAGCCTTAGCACTGGACAGGCTGCAATGGCTCACCGTACGACACCATGAGGAGGAAGAAGCCTCTGTTCCTGAAGAGGTTCAGCAGGGACTTGCCATAGTCAGCGTTCACTTCCAGCTCTAGCTGCTGCTGCTGAGCTCGGCTGGGAGGTGTTGGCGGCTCTCTCTGGAACACTAGGGGATGGCAACGACAGGGACGCTATACAGGTGTCATAATGAGACATGTCAAACGTCAAAGGCAAAGACGGGACACAGTGGAACAGCAAAGACGACAGCATTAATTATATCATAATGGGACAGTCAAACGGTAGAGACAGCGACAGCATTAATTATGTCATGATGGGACAGTCAAACGATCGAGACAGCGACAGCATTAATTATGTCATAATGGGATTGTAAAATGATAGACAGCGACAGCATTAGGGGTGCCATAAAGGAACAGTGACTATAGACACGGCGGCAGCATTAAGGATGTCATAACGGGATATGTGAAACGATAAAGACAAAAACGTAATTAAGGATGCTACAATGGGACATGTGAATCAACAAAGACGACGACAGCCTTCAAGATGTCATGATGAAACTCTGAGAAACGACAAAGACAGGGACATTTGAAACGACAAAGACAGGGAAATTGGAACGACAAAGACAGGGACTTTGGAAACGACAAAGACAGGTACACTGGGAGACGACAAAGACAGGGACATTGGAAACGACAAAGACAGGGACATAGGAAACGACAACGACAGGGACATTGGAAACGACAAAGACAGGGACATTGGAAACGACAAAGACAGGGACACTGGGAAACGACGAAGACAGGGACATTGGAAACGACGAAGACAGGGACATTGGAAACGACGAAGACAGGGACATTGGAACGACGACAAAGACAGGGACACTGGGAAAAACGACGAAGACAGGGACACTGGAAACGACGAAGACAGGGACATTGGAAACGACGAAGACAGGGACATTGGAAACGACGAAGACAGGGACATTGGAAACGACAAAGACAGGGACACTGGGAAACGACGAAGACAGGGACACTGGGAAACGACGAAGACAGGGACATTGGAAACGACAAAGACAGGGAAAGTGTCCAGAGTGTCACAACGCCATGCCGGAACAGACGCATACAAGATGTCATACAGGTCACATGAAACATTGACAAGCGACAAAGAAAGGAACATTGTCCAGAGTATCACGATGGGACCCTCTGAAACAACAAAAGCACGGATAGCATCTGGGACGTCACGATGGAACACTGTGAAACGACTGAGAGGAACAGGATCGTGGACGTCACGATGGAACACTGTGAAACGACTGAGAGGAACAGGGATCGTGGACGTCACGATGGAACACTGTGAAACGACTGAGAGGAACAGGATCGTGACGTCACGATGGAACACTGTGAAACGACTGAGAGGAACAGGATCGTGGACGTCACGATGGAACACTGTGAAACGACTAAGAGGAACAGGATCGTGGACGTCACGATGGAACACTGTGAAACGACTGAGAGGAACAGGATCGTGGACGTCACGATGGAACACTGTGAAACGACTGAGAGGAACAGGATCGTGGACGTCACGATGGAACACTGTGAAACGACTGAGAGGAACAGGATCGTGGACGTCACGATGGAACACTGTGAAACGACTGAGAGGAACAGGATCGTGGACGTCACGATGGAACACTGTGAAACGACTGAGAGGAACAGGATCGTGGACGTCACGATGGAACACTGTGAAACGACTAAGACAGGACCGCAACAAAAAACTTATGAGAAGACACAAGACAGGATAGCATCAAGAAGGTCATAATAGGACATTATAAAACTGTACAGAGATAGCGATAGTGTCAAAAGTTTTACAAGGAGACTCAAGTGCAATTATGTTCCCTCAGTTCTACGTTCCAGCAACTCAATTTCCACAGTTCCATGTTTCCAGATCTGCACATTCCCACAAATCTATGTTCCCACAACTCTGCTCCACACGCATGTTTTATGTTCCACATTTCCATGTTCCCATTATGTCATGTTCACATTATGTCATGTTCCCATTATGTCATGTTCCCATAAGTCTAAGTTCCACATTTCCATGTTCCCATTATGTCATGTTCACATAAGTCTAAGTTCCACATTTCCATGTTCCCATTATGTCATGTTCACATAAGTCTAAGTTCCACAGTTCTATGTTACTTCGCCTTTACCTGCGTTCTCACAGTCATATATTCTCACATGTCTGTGTTACCACAACTCTTTTTAACAATCATATTTTTACAGTTTCCTGGTTCCAGATCAACTCCAATTTCGAACTGTTCTGAATTACAACATCCCAACGTTCTTTTATTTTTGCATTCCCACAGTTCTATCTTCCAACATACATATGTTCTAGCGAGTTCTCGCATCGCTATGTTTCATCTGTGTTCTCACTGCTGTGTATTCCAACAAGTCGATCTTTCAACTACTTTATGTTCCAACAAAAGTATGTTTCAACATCCCAGTGCTCATACATCTCCTTTTCCCCTCAGTTCCAAGTTTCCAAGAAACTAGTTCTTAGAGTTTCCATGCTTCGTCTAGTCACTCCGTATTACGACAAACACACATTTCCAGAGTTCTATTCTCATACAGATCCATGTTTCCCTGCTTCGTTGACTTTTATGAGTATTCATTCCATTCATTTCTTGGCACAGAAGTGACTAGATTCCCGTTTGTTAAAAATATACAAATTTTCTATCCTTTTATGGCTGTTTATTTAACTTTCCTGATTGCTGAACTTTCTGTCCATTAATTGCCAAAAATTTCAACTTTCCGTCCGTTTGTTGTTGAATATTCAACGTTCTTGACATTGCGAAATATTCCAGTCCACATTCTAAGATTCCACTCTCCTGACCATCTTTTGCTGAATATTCAACTTTCTTGTCCACTTATTGCTAAATAATCCATTTCTTGCTGAACTTTCCTATCCATTTATTGCTGAGTGTGTAGCTTTCCTATCCATATATTGCTGATTATTCAACCCTCCCGTCAATTAATTACTTAATGTTAGGCTGCCTATTCATTGCTGAATTTTTGTCTCCTGTTATTTCGTTGCTGATTATTTAACTTTCTTGTTCACTTATTGTTGAATGTTCAAATTTTTCAATCATCTATTGCTGAATATTCGACTTTCCTTTCCATTCATTGTTGAATATTCAACTATCTTCTCCTTTCGGACCTTTTGTCCCGAAGCTGAACTCACAGACGAAGTTGGCGATGAAGATGGCGGTGGTGATGGCGGCGGTGCCGTAGAACATGTTACGGAGGTGGGTGCTGATGTCTTCAAGGGAAGAGTCCACATCCACGATCGCCGGC
>JADBJO010000084.1:983006-995506 GCA_016801955.1 Conus betulinus | reverse complement strand
TCACAAATGTTAAAAAACAAAATCCGACGAACAAGATTACCGATTTTGAAAAAAAAAAGATACTATGGCTGCCTAGAATCTGAAGACCACTAGGCAGGGTAGCCGTATTATAACCGTTGATTTTAGCCAGATTAATTAATTTCTGTACACTGCTGTCGAATCCGTCCCATGACAAAATAAAATAATCACAGAAAATATGTTGAAGGCGCATTTGTGGAAAAAAAATCACTCAATCAAGAGCACACATTCTTCTGTCTGGAATATCAAATATATCAAATATTATAGGTTTTCCTAACATTGTGGATGCCTATCCATGGAATATGTGCAGTCATCAAAACTCTCTTGGATTAGTAAAATACACAGACACAATCCCAAATACAACCCAATCGTTATGCCCAGAAGTAAAATTAATCGGACAAAAACGTTTTGAAAAAAAAGCAGCAGAATGCAGGAACATCTGAACTTTGGTTCTCCAATGTCTGACTTAAAAATGGCTATAAAGCACTTAAATATGAAGAAATGTGCAGAGAATTGACATTCCTACTGGAAGATTATTTTTTTTCTGATACACATTTTAATACATTTTCCTCATAAACAAACATACGCGTAAAACAAAGGACAGAAGTAATTCACGCATGTATTTCAATATGATAAAAACATGATTTAAAAACCGGACCGAATGTACACATGAATATCAAACTAAAAGAGCGATACAGCATGCAAAATGACATTTATAGTCATTGCGTTTTCGGGAAAAACATTAAATGATTACGAACTATTGTGCCTTTTGAAGAACATTAGTTTGCAACGACGGCATTTTAAGGCAGCAGACATGCACCGATCATAGTTAGTTTTTGCATAACATTGTTTCAACTTACATCTTGTGTTCAGGCACCCCGAAGCAGCCAATGAGTTACTTGGGGATAACGGTGAGTTTTCAGCCACAGAGAGAGAATTACGTGGGGATAACGGTGAGTTTTCAGCCACAGACAGAATTACTTGGGGATAACGGTGAGTTTTCAGCCACAGAGAGAATTATGTGGGCATAACGGTGAGTTTTCAGCCACAGAGAGAATTACGTGGGGATAACGGTGAGTTTTCAGCCACAGAAAGATTTACGTGGGGATAACGGTGAGTTTTCAGCCACAGAGAATGACGTGGGGATAATGGCTGGCAAGTTTTCAGCCACAGAAAGATTTACGTGGGGATAACGGTGAGTTTTCAGCCAAAGAGAGAATTACGTGGGGATAACGGCGAGTTTTCAGGCACAGAGAGAATTACGTGGGGATAACGGTAGGTTTCAGCCAGAGAAAGAATTACGTGGGGGATAACGGTGAGTTTTTCGGGCAATAATAATTATGTTTCCTTAGAGAATGATCTCCTTTAGATTTACTGAGTGCATTAGCCTCATGCGATCAATCAGACAGCATTAAAAAAAAATCAAGGTGTCAATAGTGATCCATTCACGAAAGCTCAGTGACTGAACGCTGAAATACTTAGGGGTTCCCGACCATGCACTGGAAGGTGACAGCAATTCTGGTGGTGAAATCATCCGTGTAATGGGAAAAATCAAAATACTCTGAATGACTGTAGACAAAAATGTAATTAAACTGAAGTGGTTTAAGATCAAAATATAAGACAGAATGCTAATGACAAATTACGTTTTGAGGAAGATGGGCGTTACAGGCAATGACATATATAGATTTTGTGACGAAGAAAAAAAATACACGAAAGTACATGAACAGTATAACTGATTTCTTACGCATTCTAGACAGGGGTAAACATATTTTAGAACCAAAATGTAAAAATTGTGTGTCTTTTATCATTACGTATACTTTCTTCTTCTACTGACTGATCTTCTGTGCCACCCCAGTGGCACTATGCCTATGCCACTTATCCCGGCTCCTCGTCCACAGCCACAGCCTGGCTGACCCTGCCACAGCTCCGGCACCTGCACAGGGAGCACAGGGAGCAGTCAAGGTCAAGTCATCATGAGGCAACCCACCAGACGAGACACTGCACTGCTGCCGAGTCACTTTGGAGGTGTTCAGTGTTGCCTGTTCTGATCCAACACGCAGGACACCACCTACCAAACCCACTATTGACGACAAATATTTCTTAGTCGCAGAGTTATTTATTGCAAATCCTATTGTTTTACACTAAAGCACTATTGACGTCCATTCATGAATGGCATTTAAAAATCAGTGTGGATTATTGCCACCGAAGAAGTCAATAAACACACACACACACACACACACACACACACACACACACACACACACACACACACACACACTCTCTCTCTCTCTCTCTCTCTCTCTCTCTCTCTCTCTCAATAGAAGTGCTAGCTCTGTTATCGTTGATCGTTTCCATCCCTTTCCGACCGCTGCAGGTTTTGCTAGTGTCGCTGCACTTGTCATTGCTACTATCATTATTATCGTCATCCAACAGTACTGTCTGCTGTTATTCATTGAGCATTTCAACTCCTTTCCACCTAATATTATCATTACCAATATTACTTAATACCATTATTATTGTCATTACTATCATCACCATGTTATTACCATTACTGTCATCATCATCACCATCATTTCATCATTACAAGAATACTAATGTTATTGTTGTTATTATTACCATCATTATCATTTTTTACCATTATACTTGTAATCATTATGTCCTATTTTCACTAATCCCATTGCCAGCATTAGTTGCAGAATTAAAATAGTAGTAATACTCAGATACAATAACTTATTTATTTAAAAGAGAGAGAGAGAGAGAGAGAGAGAGAGAGAGAGAGAGAGAGAGAGAGAGAGAGAGAGAGAGAGAGAGAGAGAGAGAGAGAGAGAGAAGATATGTGTATAGGTGTGAGTATGTTGCCCCTCCACCAGTTAGTATGTAAACCCATCCCCTTCCCCTTCTTCCCTTTACCCTCATAGCATTAACACTGAAAAGTAGCATGTGCCTATCGACCTCTGCAATTTCAGCCCACAATATCCTCCAACAACACACACATATTCCATATCTCCCACTAATTACCTCAAACATAACTTACAGCTATCTTCCTTTCACCTCTCACTACACTCTCTCTATTTGTCACATCAGTCTATTGCTTATTCAGATACTTGTCCACTCCATTATCTTCATTTGGTTTTCTTTTAATTTCACATGCTATTTCCCTCTACAAGTGCTTCTGTTCCATCTTCCCTCTTTCCTGTAGCTGTGCATATGTCGTGCAGGTGTTTGTAACTATGAGGAAACACACACACACACACACACACACACACACACACACACACACACACACACACACACTTTATTTCTCTCTCTCTCTCCCACCCCAACCCCCTCCCTCTCCTCTGCTCCAATACTACTGTTAACCTTTCACTCTTTGATCATCCCTATTCCTTTTCACCTACCACCATTAATATTATTAACATTTGCAATATTTATCATCACCACCTTCTCCTTACTTCAGCACTAACTTTGACCATTGACCATCTCCGTTCCTTTCCACCTAATATTACTGGTAATAACATTTCTTTTATTACTATTGCTCTCAAGATCAATCGCACCGCATCATCATTATTAGCACCATCATCATCACCTTCATATTAAAAATGATAATAATAAAAGAAGAAAAAGAAAAAACACACACACACACACACACACACACACACACACACACACACACACACACACACACACACACACAAAAAAACAACTAACTTCATTATTCATATTATCTCTTTTAGTGTTAACATCATCTTCATCACTATTATGATCACTATTATTATTACCAATTACACACACACACACACACACACACACACACACACACACACACACACACACACATATATATATATATATATATTTTTTTTTTTTTTTTCCCGATCAGTATACCTTTTGTTACAACTTCATAACTGTTACAAATGTTATATATTTATCATTAATATAATTGTTATTCTTTACAATATTTCTGACATTCCAGCTTACCATTTTCCCAGCCTCCTATAGGATCACTATCATCACTATATGGTTACAATCATGATTATTTTAAAATCATTAATATACATATTATAATTATTGATATACCTGTTAGATACCATCCTTTCCATAATCATACCTTCCTTCTCCTCTTTGCTCTTCCTGTCCTCCCCTCCCCCTCCTTTTTCCCTCCCTTCCCTTAGTATTAGTATTAGTGCTATTATTATCATTACTGTTATCAATATTATTGCTGTTTTCTTCTTCTTTCTTCTTTTAAAATTATATTTCTGTATCCTGCTTTTGTTATCAGTGCTATTACAACCATTGCCGTTGCTGCAGCTGTTAGCATTATCATCATTATTATCGGTACGATTGTTATTCTTGATATTTCCACCACTGCCATTAACATCACCATCACCACGGCAACCATGCTGTTTTTAAAAATCCTCTAACCCACTCTCCTTTCTTCTCCCATTTCTGATTGCCATATTATCACCAAAAAAAGCGGTAGTAATCCTGCCTTTATTTATTAAAAAAATATATTTTGGTCATGATCACTACCATTCCTATCAGTAAGATAACTATCATCATTACTACCTCGACTCGCACATTGTCTTCTTCTTGACAGCCTTTTTTCGTTGAAAGCCTATCTTGCGCTAAAGTGAATGAAGATAAGTGATTGCTCGTTCATTTTCGTTGTCATGAGTGTTTTGTATCTTGCCTGAAGAAGACCTGAGGTCAAAAAGCGTCGTGTTTTGTCTTGTGATTCATTTGTCTACGTTTTCTTGGCGGTTCGCTATTAATTACATTTAAAATTTTAGTCTAAAAGGTTTTGATACTGGATCTGCTTGCATTCATACCAGTGACACAAGCAGGCCATCAAAAATTTATTTACTATCATTGTTCTTTTCGGTCTTGTGTTCGCCTCTCTCGTCAACGGTGTGTGTGTGTGTGTGTGTGTGTGTGTGTGTGTGTGTGTGTGTGTGTGAGAGAGAGTGAGAGAGAGAGAGAGAGAGAGAGAGAGAGAGAGAGAGAGAGAGAGAGAGACAGAGAGTCTGAGACAGAGACAGAGACTTTTATTTAATCCTATTGCAATTCCACAAAGTTCAAAACCACTTTCCACTGTTCTCATTCTTTGACTGTTGACTCAAATATTAGACCATCACATACCTCTCCCACACTGGCGCACTTGAGCCAGGCTGCTGCTGCGTTCAGAAAACACCCCAGCACGTTGCAAAGCCTGAGTCCTCTCTTGTCCAGCAGCCAGGTGGCGGGAAAGATTAGCGGAACATAGGCCAGCATGAAGACCATGGACAGCCAGTCTATGGCGTTCGCTCTCTGTCAACAGAAAAAAGGCGGTTACTACAAAATTAGAAACTATTTTGTTGTTTGATGGGCAGCCAGTGTATGGCGTCGTCTGACCTGTGTCAAATAACAGAACAAGTTGTAGTTTAATGGGCAGCCAGTGTGTCTGGCGTCTGATCTATATCAAATAACAGAACATGTTGTAGTTTGATGGATAGTCTGTAGGACTGCCAGTCTGTAGTGTTCGATCTCTGTCAAAAAAAATATAAAAAAAAAAAAGGGGGGGGGGGGGGGGGGGGGGGGATTTTAGTGGCAGAACAAGGTGCGGTGTGGTATGATGTAAATCCACAACATTCAGTATCACCAAGATTACAACAGGGAAAAAAGAACACTTTTGCGGCGTTTAACGTAAAATGAAAGAAAACCCCACAACAATATTCTATTAGGCGATGGCGGTGGGTTGGCGGTGGCCCAGGTATGTTCAAACCTAGATTTTCTTAGAATGCTGTGGGTTCAAATACGGAAACTTGAACTACACAAATTAGTTTAGTCTTGTTCATTGTCTGGACACGTCTTTGAGAGTGTTGCTCGAATTTTCTGAACGAAATTTCAAGTGCCTATTTCTCGGGCCTGGTTGACGCCGACAAAGGCAGTGATAGGAAGAGCAGAGGAGAGCCTTGCAGATTAAAAAGCAACGACATTTATAAACCCTTAGTGCACTTTTTTTCCTTTAATGTTCTCTCTCTCTCTCTCTCTCTCTCTCTCTCTCTCTCACGAGAGTGGCCTTGTTGGGCATCGGCAAGACGTGTTTCAGCAGCTCCGGTAAATTTCTACTCGTATCAAGTGTAAAGTCGTACAGCATGCCTATGGAAGGTCTCCCATCCAGAATCCACATTCAATGCTGCACTGGAAGAAATGACATTGTGGTCATTCAAAATAGAGGGCAGAAGAAAACAAACTGTCGTCGTTCTGCGGTTCACTGCAAGTACCGAACAGCTCTCCCTGCCACGCCAACTCCAGGCCACAGCATTGGGTATTGTTGCAAGTGCCCGTCACAGCTGAACAGGGAAAGGCACAGTGCAGAGACCTACAAAAGCAATCAAAAGAAAAACGCGAGTGAAAATTTACGTTCTCCATCCGGTTTATTTTTGCCGACACTTAGTAGTGTATTTTACCACGTTGACAAAATCAGCGAGAGTCGTGTTACATGTGATGAGATTTTGAAGTCTGACAGCCATCTCCCTCCGTCTGTAACTCAGCCTGCAGAAGAAACATAGCACAGAGACAAGCGAACAGAGATCGACTTGGAGCAGTGTGACAAAGAATCTGTGACAGTTTCACACGACGAAAGTGTCGGTCTTGGATTTTGGATCTGTGAAGTGCTGATCAACACTGTGTTGATAAATATTGTGATGTGGTTTGTGATTCGGACGGGCCTCCGGTGAATGAACAACAGAACGACCCTCCAGAGAGCGTGACTACCAGTGACATTATGACGTACCTACAGGGAAGGAAAAGAAACATGGAACGCGTTCATTCTATTGACAGAGAAAATGCGCAACTGACTTCAAGCGGCAATTCAGCTGCGGAGGACAGAAATCTTGACTGTGGATAAACATTTTGGAAGCCTCAATGACAATCACATCGGTGTTCGAAGTTTGTTAATTATTTCCGTGATTTGGTTTCCTCATCATGATGTTGTTTTCTGACATTCATTGTGTGCATTCCTTGACATTCATTTACGAACAGCCCCACCCCCACCGTCACCCCTGCGTGAGAATGGGCTTTGTAAGCTTAACTCATTAAATCATTCGTTCGTTCGTTCTCTCACGCGACATACAGTGGTTTTTCTCTTTTACATTTATAAAAACTGTTAAATTTCTCTTGCTCTGTCATCCTCCCTTCCTCCCTCTTCCCTCCTTATTTCTCCCCTCTCGCCGCCGTTATGTACATCTCCTTTTCTCTTTTTCGTTTGATTTTCTGAGGCAATATGGCTAATATGTATGAAATATAAGACCACCCACCCCCTCTTCAAATCCCCCCCCCCCTCTTACTTTCTGTCTATCTGTCAGTCCCTCTCTCTCCATCTCTCCCTCCCTTCCTCCCTCTTCCTCCCCCCCCCCCCCCCTCTCTCTCTCTCTCTCTCACCGCATATTGGTCGGTGGGCAGACTCTGGTTGTAATATTTTTCCAGGACGTTGCCAATGATGCTGAGGTGAATCCACTGCACGGCGTTGCTGAAGGAGTAGCAGCAGAACAGGAACAGCATCAGCCAACGACGACGCCGGTACACCTGCACGTCGTCCTTCTCCCTCACCGGCGGCAGCGGCGACGACAGCGCGTTTCCGGTCGAATCCTTGGCGACCGTGTTCGGCGACGTCATCATGACGTCATCACATAATCTGCCGCTATCGCCTTTGTCGGTGGTAAAAAATCTGCGGTGACGTCAGCGTCGTGGTCTTTGGTGTTGATGCCGGTATATTTCAGTCTGTCTGCTACCGAACACGGTTTGCTGTAGAGGACTGAACGCGCAGATGTGGTGTGGTATTACTAGGGAGGGGTACACTTTCAGTGATAGTTGTTTCTGTCATCTGTCTGTTTGTCTGTCTGTCATCTGTCTGTTTGTCTGTCTGTCAGTCTTTTTTTTCTATCAGCAAACTACTTACTTACACACTTCAATAAAAGTTGTAGACTTAATAAGAAAATCACGTCTCATTTCGTTTCAAATTCCGTCAATCCTTTTTCCTCAGGTACCTTGCATATATAACACTGGCAGTTGGGTGGCAGTTTACGTGATGACAGTTCTGTACGCTGCACATGCATCACAAGATAGTATCGGAAACGGGAGAGTTGAACCAGATTTCACACACTGATCCTTAATCTACTTTGGAAGACGTCTGCAGAATCGAGGTTGGGCGATCACGGGCTACTTTTATAAGGTTCTGTGCTCCAAGAGGTGAACTCCGAGGGCCTTCTCCCAAATCGCAATCAAGTTCACGGAATTGGTAGAATCACATTGCCAGACATACACCGATATTTTTCAATAAAAGAGTGACGAAAAACAAAGACCGAGTTTCAGAAGCCTAGTCTCTGATTCAGTTTCTTCCCGTTTTAAAATCCGTTTCATCTTCGATGTGGACAAGATGACTGTCTTAACAGACCATACGTTTAAAAGGACATCTTTCCAAGTTATGTTCGGCCATCATTTTGTCTCTTTGCACCAAATACATAAATGTCATTTGACTGATCGAAAGAGCCGTTTTCTTCGTCTCCAATATCGTGTGATTGTCGTTATAACGGTTCTTGGTAAACAGTTGGCCAAATACCGGAATAAAACCAAAAAGGCTTCATGATTCCGTGTCCGTTTTGCGATGGCCCAAGCCACCCAGACAGGGTCCTTTCAGGTCAGTTACCACGTAGGACAAACAGAGAGAGAGAGAGTCAGCAGTCGCTGAGGGAACGAAAGATACACACAGACTATACAAAATACAGAGCCTGTTAATGTTGATGTTGCAATCTGCATGGAGAACAAATCTAATCCCTTCTAAACACGCTAGTCTTTCTGTTTACGTTTCAGTTTCAGTTTCATCAAGGAGGCGTCACTGCGTGCGGACTAGTCCATATACGCTACCACACATCCGCTAAGCTTTGAGACCACACTACGCATGATTTTAAGATGATGGATAAATGAATTAACAACTAAGATGAAAGAATTGAAGAAGAAGGTCTCGTGGCTACAACTCAGCGGATGTCTGGACTACGCATTAGCCCAGCGCGCTGGTCAGATTTTTTTCTGTTTAGTTTATTGCAATCAGAAGAAAGGAAAAGAGTCATTAATTTTACATTCATTGCTCAGTTAGAATAATGTGCAAAGCTTATAAACCTCCATGTCTTTTGCTGGAACAGTGGAAGGCGGTACCACGCTGTTTTCATTCTCATCAGCTTTGTCCATTTGTTTTCAGGAAAAAGCGTCAGGGTTCTACAGAGATATTTGAAAAAATCGGTAGCTTTGAGTGCTTTTACACTGACGTGCACTATAACCCCTCTTATATACACAGATCCGGACATGTATACGAAAGCTACTGATATGAAAGCATTCACCCAGCTTGTATAAAATAATTCACCCAGTTTGTAATGTTTAGTCATCATTGATTCATTGATACTCTCTCTCTCTCTCTCTCTCTCTGTCTGTCTTCTCTCTCTCTCTCTCTCTCTCTCTCTCTCTCTCTCTCTCTCTCTCTCACACACACACACACACACACACACACACACACACACACACACACACACATACAGACAGAGATAGAGAGAGAGAGAGAGAGAGAGAGAGAGAGAGAGAGAGAGAGAGAGAGAGAGAGAGAGAGAGAGAGAGAGAGAGAGAGAGAGAGTGAATTTTTTCTATAAAGGCCATAGCCCCACTTGAAGGGAGGTGAATTCCTACATTGTGTACGATAATGAATGAAGCATAGCTAAACAAATCACAGACATGCTGACATTTTTTCAATAGGTCAGTGAAGCAGTTGTACAGATGAGCAAGGGTTTCTCAGATTCCATTGAACAATTTGCGCGTCGTTGAAAAACTTTACAGAGATATAAGCTCAGTCTCTTCATAACGTGTTTGTTTAATTGGACATCAGCAGAGATGCACGGAACAGACATGGATATGCATAAAACCTACGAGAAGCATTCTGTTCTCAGGTCAGGACAACAAAGTAAAAGATGTAATTCATCTTTCTTTGCGCTTGTACACACTGGACCATCTTAAGCCGTTGTCTGATTATTTTTCATGTCGATTGCCATGCATTGTCATATCGTAATCCCTAGTCTTAACTTCGTCAAACACCGTCTGTCTGTCGTCAAGCACCGTCTGTGTCTGTCCTCATCCAACAAAAGATAGCTTTCACAGTTGCCAGAAGATTTAAACCTACTGTACCAAGAGAATCTTTCACTTTGCTGTATGTGATCTTCACAGTTTTGTCTTCTGCAATCAATCAAACTTTGACGAAATTCATTCAAAAATCCCCTTCACATCTTCCACTCCCTGATTTAACCATGCCAGGCTAAATCCATTTTGATATAACATGTCGCAAACATTCATAACCCATGTTCGTTTGCCATTGAAATCTTGATTTAACAACAGCATCCTGTAAGCTTTTAACGACAACCTACTTTCATCCATACATAATGTTGAAGCCAGTACCTAATGCAACGAATATTTGACTCAATATATATAGGATGGAGTCCAGTCTCTCCAAAAACTAACTCATTGGTGTTGAGAGAGAGAGAGAGAGAGAGAGAGAGAGAGAGAGAGAGAGAGAGAGAGAATTACAAGGAGTTTTAGTCATTTATAGGCCATTGGCTAGCATAAAGAGGGTATGTGAAGAAAAAAAAAAAATCAATAAACAGTAAGGCGAGGGGAAAAACCGTACTGATTACAGGGGGGGGGGGGGGGGGGGGGGGGGGGGAGATCACAGAATAAAGAGCAGGTACAATGTACACCAGAATGACAGGTTGGAGCTTCCAGCTGTCCACAGCACATGAAAAGCACTACCGCTTCACTGGAAGCCGGAAAGCGTTGGAAAGAAATCTTCATCAAGCAGCGAGTTAATTTATAACTATGTATCAGGCATACCAGATTCAGAACTAAATGTGAAGAGTGAATCCTTTTGTGTTTCTGTAAAACAGACTACCTTTCTCTTTTAGTATCGCGGAATATTGATTAATTAGTTCAGTTCAGTTCAGTTCAGTGGTTTACTTAACGTCTGCTCACCGTTGATGATATTAGACGAAAAAAAAAATTAAAAACGTCATCTCTAACTAACAAAGCTTAACCTCAAAGATAAAAAATAACAACAATAACTTTTTGAATTAGTGGTGAAAATAAACACGCATCAAAAACAAACTTGGCAATGTTAGATTGTGCGATATCAGCAGCAATGTTTATGATACAAGGGCTGGACAATATTTGACTGATATCTTGGACGTTGATATCAATAGAATTGTCTTTATAAAACTGGAGTTAAGACAGAACATTCTATCAACAAATGATGCACTGAAATAGGCTTACCACAAGTACAAAAAACATGGCAAGATTAATTAGTGTCTAAACTTAAGTATCACTAAATATAGATTAATTAGTGTCTAAACTTAAAGATCGTGTGTTTGTTGTTTCATTTCTTTCTGTCATTAAGTACGCGCGTTTGGTCAAGACCTTTACATATAACCTCGATTTCTATGTACATCTTGGTTAAAATTTTCCTCAAATCTGTAAAAGAATTTGAAACAAAGAAGGCGCATAGATGTTATATTTGAATAAAGGATCGTCACCATTTGTGAAAATGGTCGTTGAAAAGTATGCCGACATTTGTGTCTATCTTACTCATAAACAGTTGTTTGTAGCAATGAAATATTAATATTGCTATCTGGTCTACCCTCAGATAGCTTACCCGTTACGGCATGATACAGTTGTCAACTTTTGTGGGGATCTTCACAGAGTAAACAGAGATTTCTCAAGATCATTCTGGAGAGTCTGTGTCTGATTCGCAGGATACAATGTGATCATTGTTCATAACTCAAGTTTTAACAATTCAGGGAAAGCTTATCAAACGGGTGTGTTGTTTTAGATTTAAGTATTTTGAATGGAGTAAGTAAAGAAGATATTTAAGAGGGCACTAAGCGTCAACATTTAAGTCTAGGGGCAGGGTTGTCTTTTTTTTATACTGTCTACGAACTGTTCTTGCTTGCACTCAGTACATGTGAACTGACTATCTCCGAACATAAAGTAGATTCTGATACATTCCTGATGCATCCTGTATTGTTCTTCTTAAAGAACATGGGTATAACACGGAAAGAGATGTATACCGCCAAAGTGTCCGAACAACTTTGCTGGAAACGCAAGGTGCCCGTCGTGTGTAGTGATTACACCAACACGTGCAGGGAAGCAGCAGGCCATCACTCTGACACTACAGTGGAATGGACTGATGTGGATCCTGGCCACACGCTGCATGCGTTCCAAAGTTGAATGAAAACACTGAGCTGAGTGGATGTGAAGGTATTTCAGCTGTAACAGCAGGGGATGTGGACATTGGTTTGATAAGGAATGTACCACTGGCAACAGAAGTGTGAGGAAATTGCTAGGAGGGGTGTTAGAACATGTTTTTATTCAGACTGTCATGAACGTACGCACGTTAGACGCCATTACGAAAAATG
>JADBJO010000084.1:970506-978006 GCA_016801955.1 Conus betulinus | reverse complement strand
GTGGAGAAGAAAAGTGCAGTTCATTTTCCTTATTATGACCATACACTGGGCAGTCTGCACCTTGTTCTCTGGGCATAAACCAGTGTTTCGCACACTTAACCTAAACTTTACCAGTCTTCTGTCCTCTGTTTACTTGTTATTAAAGACAGATACCTCTCCGTTTCAAACGTAATTTTAAAGGAACGATATTTATCATTATCTTCAATTTCTGAATGCCAGTTTTGCTTGTAATATGAAACAAGCTTGTCCGGAGCCAACACCTTGACACAGCCTTACTATCCAAAAAACATTTTCTGTCAGTGTTCCTTACTTTTTACGACCAGTTGTATTTGCCTGCTTCTAATTGTATTAACAATATATCACAGGCTTTCCTACACATTTTGTTAGTTGCGCAATCTCATCAGTCGCAACCAGTGTTTAACATATTTTACTGCTGTGCAAATGAGCAATGGATATCTTTCTTTTTCTCCGTATATCAGTTTGTTTGAAGAGTGTAGCGGTACACCTAAGAATCGTTTAACGGCCAAAGGATGTATTTTTCTGTTAACCTTGTATCTTCCAGACCCCATAAGTCAATATGGGCTCAATCTGAGTATGATAAAGCTTCCAGAATAGAAAAGGATCAATTATATGTAGTTTTCTTGATGATTTTAGAATTTCAATAACGTCTATTTCACCCTTTGGGGGGAAGAAGAAGAAGAAGAAGAAGAAGAAGAAGAAGAAGAAGAAGAAGAAGAAGAGAGAGAGAGAGAGAGAGAGAGAGAGAGAGAGAGAGAGAGAGAGAGTGCGCGCGCGTCTGTATGTGTGTGTGTGTGTGTGTGTGTGTGTGTGTGTGTGTGTGTGTGTGTGTGTGTGTGCGCGCGCGTGCGCAAGCGCATTGATATGCGTGTGTGCGTGTGTGTGTGTGTGTGTGTGTGTGTGTGGTGTGTGTGTGTGTGTGTGTGTGTGTGTGTGTGTGTGTGTGTGAGAGAGAGAGAGAGAGAGAGAGAGAGAGAGAGAGAGAGAGAGAGAGAGAGAGAGCAAAAAATACACATAAACAATCTTCTTGGCAAATATGGAGTCTACCGCTTAACCCCTCCCGCCATCCCGTCTCTGTCCTAGCCATGTTGATTTCACTCACTTGCCTCCAATACAGAGTTCCGGTGTCTTGACCCTTCATCGGGCTGCTCCTTTCCACAGTGGTCAGTCACTGGACGATCGAGATGGACAGGTGTGGACTTTCCACAGTGGTCAGTCACTGGACGATCGAGATGGACAGGTGTGGACTTTCCACAGTGGTCAGTCACTGGACGATCGAGATGGACAGGTGTGGACTTTCCACAGTGGTCAGTCACTGGACGATCGAGATGGACAGGTGTGGACTTTCCACAGTGGTCAGTCACTGGACGATCGGGATGGACAGGTGTGGACTTTCCACAGTGGTCAGTCACACTGGACGATCGGGATGGACAGGTGTGGACTTTCCACAGTGGTCAGTCACTGGACGATCGGGATGGACAGGTGTGGACTTTCCACAGTGGTCAGTCACTGGACGATCGGGATGGACAGGTGTGGACTTTCCACAGTGGTCAGTCACTGGACGATCGGGATGGACAGGTGTGGACTTTCCACAGTGGTCAGTCACTGGACGATCGGGATGGACAGGTGTGGACTTTCCACAGTGGTCAGTCACTGGACGATCGGGATGGACAGGTGTGGACTTTCCACAGTGGTCAGTCACTGGACGATCGGGATGGACAGGTGTGGACTTTCCACAGTGGTCAGTCACTGGACGATCGGGATGGACAGGTGTGGACTTTCCACAGTGGTCAGTCACTGGACGATCGGGATGGACAGGTGTGGACTTTCCACAGTGGTCAGTCACTGGACGATCGGGATGGACAGGTGTGGACTTTCCACAGTGGTCAGTCACTGGACGATCGGGATGGACAGGTGTGGACTTTCCACAGTGGTCAGTCACTGGACGATCGGGATGGACAGGTGTGGACTTTCCACAGTGGTCAGTCACTGGACGATCGGGATGGACAGGTGTGGACTTTCCACAGTGGTCAGTCACTGGACGATCGGGATGGACACAGGTGTGGACTTTCCACAGTGGTCAGTCACTGGACGATCGGGATGGACAGGTGTGGACTTTCCACAGTGGTCAGTCACTGGACGATCGGGATGGACAGGTGTGGACTTTCCCGGGAAGGCTGCAGGATGGGGAAAATAAAAAAATTACAGCGCGCGCGCGCGCGTGCGTATGCCCTTATTTGTGTGTGTGTGTGTGTGTGTGTGTGTGTGTGTGTGTGTGTGTGTGTGTGTGTGTGTGTGTGTGTGTGTGTGTGTCTGTGTGTGTGTCTGTGTGTGTCTGTGTCTGTGTCTGTATCTGTGTGTGTGCGCGCGCGCGCAGTTGTCTACGTGCACATATGTGCATGCGTGCGTGCGTGCGTGTGTGTGTGTGTGTGTGTGTGTGTGTGTGTGTGTGTGTGTGTGTGTGTGTGTGTGTGTGTGTGTGTGTGTGTGTGTGTGTGTGTGTGTGTGAGAATAGAAACGGACAGTCGTCGGCCGCATTCTCTACGAGATCTCAAGATGATCCCTATGTTGGTTGGTTGGTTGGTGATGTTTTTTGCTCTTCATTTAAGTGTGGATGTGCGGCCACTTCCTGTCTTGTTGTTCAGCTCTGAAAGATGGTCCGTGGTATGGTGGCTATGCTCTTGCTTGTTGAGGTGATTCTTTAGCCTTCTTATGACATCAGACAGGCCAGGCTGTAATCCAGTTCATACCTTGCCTCGTTGCCTTGTGTATCTGCGCTCTCGTTTCCTTTCACTCCTGCATGTTTTGGGTTGTACATCCATATGAGACTCTCCAATGGAAGGCTGCCTATTACTTAAAGGCTTCCCATTGCACTCTCCACTTTTTGAAGCAGGTTCATGGAGTCAGTCAGTATCGTGGGTTTTAAGTTCTAAGCTGATCTGTGCACGAACGCAAGTGGCGTGCTTGTACCCTCGCGTCCATCTCCATTTTTAGATTTGAAGGTGTTTTAATTGTATGACAATTGCCTTCCTCCATAGTTCGGCCATTTTGCTTTACTGTGTATCTCCAGCCTGACTTACGTTTGGTGACAGAACTGTCATTGTATAACAATATGTTCTTTTCTCTCGAGGTTGTCCACCTGCACCCGAATTTCTGCGTTGGGTTTGCCTTTTGGCCATTCTCGACAGTGTCTTCCAAGCTCTGGAGCGATGGCAAATTTGGTCGAGGTATTTGAAGTGGTCTGGATACATTTCCCATTCCCTATTGTTTTTTTTTGTTTCGTTTTGTTTTTGATCTCTGATAACTGGCCCACAAGCTGCATATTGTCCTCTGCCTGTCCCATCCATGGTTTTCCACGTCCTAGGCGGGTGCATTGTGTTTCCTTGGCTGTCTCTGTCGCGGGTTTGGGGGATTTTCAAGTGCTCTAAAATATGCCATCAACTGTTCTAATGTGTATTTTGCTTGCTCTGAAGGAAAGTTAAGCAGGTATCACGCATAGTTTCATTTGGTGTATCATTCGTAGTTCTAAAGATCGTTATCATTGCTTCACTTGGAACTGGTTCTAATTTAGGAAGATTGCTTTAGAAGAGTGCTATAAGTTCTTATCTGTAATCAATCACACTGAATATATCTGCGTGATACAGTCGGTAGATATGGCATGTTCAATGCCTTTAACTGCCATTGTTTTCATGGCAGACAGCCCTTTCTGCATTTAAGAGCAATATTCTCAACACGTCGTCTAAAGGTCAGCATTCTTTCAAAGCCTACACCAAAATAGCGTAGGTTTTCGGTAGATTCCATCTGTTTTCTGTTGAAGGAAATTGTGGTTGTCCTGCTGTGTCGTTGTTGAGAGTGCAGACCAATGTCTAGGCTTTTGTAGATTTGATGGATGATCCAGTTTCTTGACGCCGCTGAGCAATGTTGTTCCACTGCCGCTGCACTGCTTTGGTTCTTTCTTTAGCTTTGAAAGAAAAAGACATCTGGGCCGTGAGCTCTTTTGAATGTGGGCAATCGCAAGAGACGAGTACCAGAGGAAAACACGGACCTGACAAAAGGTGCGCAGAAATGGAATAGGCCTAATGCACATAGGTCATGGGAGGCTGAACCAGTCAGTAGCATCAAAGTTAGCAAATACAAGGAAGAGACAGTTTGAATGAAGACTATTCTCTCAGAAATTTCTGAGAGCAGATCAGTCTAAGGCCAGTTCAGGTCAAGCGTGAAATCGAAATCATCACACACACACACACACACACACACACACACACACACACACACACACACACACACACACACACACACACACACACACACACACACACACACACACACCGCGCGCACACATTGTCTTTTGCTCGGGGAAAGAATAGTTGGTCCAGACTGAAAGAATTACTTCCCATGCACTATTTTTCCAGTAGGTTATGGAAATACAAAATGCCAAAGTTGATACCACCAGATATGTTAAAATCCATGAAAATATACTACTTCACAGATAGTTATCCGTCTGTCAACAGTGCCATCAGTGTTAGTGTTCAGTGGAAACATTGTTAATAATGCTTTGAACAAAACTCTGGATCCGTTGATCCAATTCCACTCCACGGATCTGAACTTGGATTTAACGGGTTCAGCAGCCTGGAGTGGCATTCCGTCGTTACAACGAACTTCGTTGGACCAGCAATTTGGGGGATAATTTTGTCGACAAACAAACGAATGAACAAACCAACAAACGTGGGTAAGGCCATTCTCTCTCCTTGGCAAAATTAACTTGAAAGGGCATTCTGGAGAGCGCAGACATCCGCCATACATAATTCTTCCTGCTAGAGCAAGACAAATACATGCGGACTGAAAGAATAACTTTCCATGTACATTTCCTTAGAGACAGATTCTAGAAAATAAGAAATGTTGGAGCGAATAGAAAGTCTTCTTATATTCCTTGAACGTATATTTCTTAATAGCTAGTCATCAATTCGTAAACAGTAGCTTCAAAGTGTTCATGAATTTTCCGAGGGAAAAATATGTAACAATCATGGCGGTCGTCCATTTCCGAACTACGGATTGGCGTCAGAATTTAAAGAGTTTATATCCCCTCTTCCTAGTTTCTTGAATATGGATTCGGCAGTTTTTGCAAATTAACATGACAGAAATATGTATACTCTAACAGGCAGAGAAACATGCATATAGACGTAGGAAAAAAATATCACCTTCTAGTCACATGTTCTCCAAGGAAGTGAATTTTTTTCCACGTCTGGAAAAGAAGAAACGGGAAATGAAAGAACAGCTTATACACAAAAATCATCAAGAAAAACAGAACAATTGCAACAATTACACATACGTGAGCGAGCACGCACGCGCGAACGCACGCACGTACACACATGCATGCACAGAGTGGAAATAACTATGAAAAAAGCACCTCTGAAAACAGTCCTCTCACCTTGGTCTGAGCGTGTGGTTGTCTTCATCATTGTTCTCCACAGGTTTCAACGCAACATAACACGATTTAAAATGCAGTCAGGAGTGCCAAATGTCTCCACACGAAAAGGAAACCTATGCCTATGATCAGTGTTGTCACACAAAAACAACGATGGCAACAACGACAGCAACAACAACAAACTATCTCTTACCCACCCACCCATCCACATACACACACAGAGTAAGTTTATGCCAGTGCTGCTTAAAATTCTTTAACTATCTGTGCACTGAAGAACAAAACACCACATGAAGAGAGAGTGTAAGAAAGAGGGAGAGAAAAAAAAAGTTCAAACAGATAAGCGGTTATCCCAAGACAAGAGCACTGCCATTTCACCTTTAGCACACACATGACCACACATCAATAGGAAACAAATTCAGGCTAGGCTATCGGGAGTGGTGTGAAACGATATTCCACACAACCAGAGTTGTGACACTAACATATGAACCAGAGGGCATTCAAAGGAGAACAGTTATGAGCTGGTGACACTTGACACAACAGTTTGAAACTCCTTGAAACCCGTGTACACTCTTAGTTCGCAGATTGTCGCCCCGGTGTAAACGAAAAATTTGAACTCCCCGAATGGTTTAACTCCCAGGGAGTTAACTGTTCACATGTAAATTTTAACTCCCCGGGAGTTAAACTAGAATGACTCCCACCCTATGCCGAAATTAGTCCGCTCAGTGAAACTTCAAAAATGTTCTAAAATCTCTTTTGTACAAGTCTCAACACACATTCTTGAAAACATTAAGGGGGAGTCATTTTTGTACACATATCAGACTTAACTCCCACCCTGTAAGAGAATGACCCCTCGGGGAGTTAGTCTGTACTATATCCAGATTAACTCCAGAGTTACTCCAGGTGTGTAAAAGTTTAACTCCCTGCCTACTAAGGGGGGGGGGGGGGGGGGGGGGGGGGTCAGTTTTTCACAGTTTAGAATAACTCCCCTGGGAGCTAATATGTACACAATTTTTTCAGACATGAAACGACTCCAGGGAGTTACTTTGTAACAGAGGGGGAGTTAATCTGATCATGACTAAGATGACTCCCCACCCACCTATTCCCAGATGTCTTTCTGTAAGAGAATGGGGAAGGGATTTAATGTTCATCATCATCATCATCATCATCATCATCATCATCATCATCATCAACCACAGCAGCAGCAGTAGCAACAACAACTGCAAAAGCAACAGCAACAACGTCTCAGCCATCGTGGTCATTGTCGGTGTCGTCCTCGTCGTCATTATCATATATATATATATATATATATATATATATATATATATATATATATATATATATATATATAAACTCGTTATGCCTGTAGGTCTGTCTGTCTGTGTGTCTCTGTGTGTGTGTGTGTGTCTGATGCTTATACAAATCCACACTTTTCGGCCGATCGCCACCACATTTGGTATCAAGCATCCTTAGCACCCTGAAAAGGTCATGGGCTGGTCGGCCGTCACGTGACGCATTGCGTCTTGAAGGAATTTGTGTTGACAGACAAAAAACTGGAAATCAGGAGAGAAGGAAATGTTCAATCGACAGGCACGGCCGTGTTTTTCTCGACCGATTTCTTCCGTATTCGCTGGCAGCCTTTGGTCCTTACCCCTACAGCTTATGCAGCAGAGATTCGAAATTGTCACAGGCAAAGGTCAAGGTCACAGGGACCACGAAAGGTCAACATAAAAGTGTTGATAACTCCCAGGGTACCAAGGATGCTTTCTGCCAAATTTGGTGTTGATCGGTTGAGAACTGAGTTCAGTTGGAAGAGTGGAGCTCTCCGATTTGTTTAATATTTCATTTTGCTGCGCGCTAGAAAACAGTGCCGCCCAAAACCAAGTCCATGACACTCCCAGGATGCCAAGGATGCTTTGTGCCAATTTAGTGTCGATCCCGTTGAGAACTATGGCTCTGAATGTTTGAATACTAATTTTCATGCGTCCTAGAAGCAGTGCCACCCAAACTAAATAGCCCATGACCTTCCCGGGGTACCAAGGATGCTTGATACCAAATTT